>JAGXEW010001435.1:0-20071 GCA_030684275.1 Acipenser oxyrinchus oxyrinchus | reverse complement strand
TCTGATCTCCTGATTACTCGTTTAATCACCAAACTCCTCAATAATGCTATCCAAGTCATTATTTTATAACTATAACATCTCAAAAAGCTTGGCAAATGTCCACAATTTTCTTTGATTGCTGGATGCGGAAGCAACTATCTTGTTTGTTTATGTCCGTGTTATGTCTGTGGCGAAGGGACTATGCGTATTGCTCAGATCCGCCTCCTTTTTTCGGCTTCTATCGGCCTCTCTCGGCCATTGAAAGCTTTTCTCTGCTTTTTCCGGAGAAAAAATGACTAGGGACCTGTGCTTGACGTCTTTTTGATGATGTCGGACAGGACCGGAAAGGAAAAATTGTAATGTCAGACCTGGTCGACATAGGACCGCAAAGGGTTAAAGTGGTTAAAAATGATGAGGGACACGAACGCCCGAACAACTTGTAGTATTTGCCGCTGCAACCCTTTACTTTCTAGATGAAGCATCGTGTGGGAAGGCGCACCAAAATGCAGATTTTTTTCTCAGGAGGGGGGACCATCAGGGGAATTAGGGTTAGTCAAGTGTACCTTCGGCACCACTCAGAGGTGGGATATGTGACGAGGAGAGATGGAATCTAAGCTGCAAGTCTACCTCCTAACCAGGAAGGGCGCTAGGTAAGGTTGGTGGTACGCTTTCAAAGAGATGGCCCGACTTGATGGTAAGATGGAACCGGAAGTCGGACATTTTGGAAAAAGAACCCAGTTGTTAGACTGCTAAACAAATCCATTGTGATCAGGTGTGGGGCACGATCGGATAGAGAGATTGGATAGAGCGTGGCGCCTGGCTGATCACAGGAGGAGTTTGGCAGTACAAAGGGGACGTAGCTACTGAAGTACGGCCTCTACGCTGAAACACTAACGACTGGACGCTGTACCTTCGTTTTGTTTTGTATTGCAGAAGAGTAGCAACTGGGAAGCTGCCGCACGGAACCAGCACATACATCCCAGAGCACCACTACCCCCACACAACAGAGCACAATAGATCATCACTGCACACCTGTAACTACAACCGAAGCACTTTCCCGTGCACTTGTGGATTACAGTACTGTGTTATTATTTTGTGAAACCTTTTTGTTTGGGACTGAAAACATGCTGCTTTACCCCCATACCATTGCTGGTATAGGGGGTGTTTATTTTAACAACCTGTTTGGACCTTCACTCCTTTATACATTACTCACATCCTGACAGTATTACTTCATATTCCTACTAAGTTTGGCAACAAGGTAGTGGTGCAGTACATCCCTATCACACAACTATAACTGTTTTATATGCAGTACGACTTTGGCTGCTTTCCAGGCTCAAGGGAAATTTCCTGTGATCAGCAAAATATTAAACCAGTCAACACACAGTGATGCAATTGCCTTGCCTGCTGTTTTGATCAGAATCAGACAATATCCAGAGCATCAGGGCCAGAGGCGTTTGTGGTGTTAAGGCTCTGAAGGACACAAAGTACTTCTTCAGGACTCCATACAGAAAGCAGAGAGGAGGAACTCAAACTTTGAATCAGTATTATTATTCATGTCATAGGTAAACATTTGGAATACTACCCTTCCCAACTGACCTACAGTTGACATAACTGGAAGTAATAATCAATAATGTCACAAGCACAGTCATTACCTGCTGGTTAATTAATCGTATAGACAGATCAGTGCAAACAAAAAATAAGGTAAATTATATACCAGTAATGCCCACTGCAGTGGATATTAATGCTATCAGAAACCAAACAAATTAGTTTTTGTATATGTTTAAAATCATTTTTAGGTTATATTTTGTACTGGATCACTTTATGCTGGTTTAAAACCACTGTTTAACCCAGTATATACTGGTGGGATAATGACTGCTCTACTTGGCAGAGATGATCCATGACGTATATCTTGTAATAGCTAATTAAATCACAGATCATAAGCTATCTACAGTACCTTAAAATATGTGATATTAGCTGTTTCATTAGCAGCAGGCATATTCATAATTAATTTTGTCTTTAGGCTGTTCAGATCTTTTAACCTTATACAATTAGATAGCACTTTTCATAAAACAAAAAAAACTCCTTGATTGCTTCACAAATCAATCTATGAGCCTAGCTTGAAGGAGAATTCCAATGGGGACAGTTTACTGGATGGGCTGCTGGTTTAACACATAACAAAAATAACATAAAACAAGATTAAACCCTTTAAACAGTAAAAGAAAAAAAAAAATCTTTGAAAGTAATTCAGATTAGATTATTGAACATGAATATCACATTATATTCTTTAGTTTTAAGTAGCAAATACTCTAGGGATTTCTAATAACATTTCTGAAGACTAGAAAAAAAGCCACTCATCGCCCAGCAACATAAACAGTATGGTACAAAAGTAGCATACTGGATTCCATGTTTCTACAATAATAGGATTTACTTAAATTTTCTCTGTAAATGCTTTGCCAGTCAACCCTGCCAATGCTCTGTTGAGTTTTTGATGAAGCTTTTAACCCACTGTGTCAAAGGGGAACTGGGAAGTACTGGACCACCAAAGTGTAAAGTATGTTGGCTCACACTGGAGCCAGTCTGCTGTAGCGTAGGCCTGTCAACACAATGCAAGTTAAAAATGAGAAACAGCTGGACTGCAGGTCTCTTGGGTGCCTTGTTTATAATTTTCTAGAATTATTATGGTGGGTAAGATAAAGGCATCGGTGACTGCCATGATATTTATTTTGGTGCTGTCCAATAACACCAGGTCCCAAGGCACAAAAGAAGTATTGAGGAAACAAAACAGGTTATATCCCATGACATTTACAGCAACACACTCACATGCTGATATGCTGTAGTTCTAAAACAGGTGTTGGGTTGTTTTCTGTTGACTTTTCAATCTATTTTTTATATTTGGATATGTAGTGGGTTTCCTAACCGAAAGACCAAAGGAAGCATGCTTTTAAAACAACATTTAACTAATGTATGTCAGAAAAAACAACAAAACACTCTTGACAAATGCAATAGTTCCACATTTCACTCTGTTCATAACAACCACTCTCAGGACCAATATAATAAACGTGGTGTTTTTTTAAATTTTTTATCCAGGTTCTCTCTTGATTGTACATGTTGACACTAATGCAACACAATACTGTACTTATTGATACCATACTTCATTTTCAAATGAATAAGGTCAAAAATAACAACCACTGAACATCCCTCTGAAAACACACACACACTGAGATTCCATCATTGGCACATACAATACAGTGTACAGTTGGTGTTCAATACAGGTTTGATTGTATTTTGTAAACATAGGCTAAAAGACTAACCTGGTAATGTTGTTTTAAAAAGACTGCTTTACAAAGACAATTAATAAAAACATAACTGTTGCTATGAATGTCAATTTCTGATAGTAGTGCTTTAAGATAGCAAGTTGTTAACCCTTTGAGTAGTATGAACATACCGGTACATTCGCTGCTCTCTTGTCCCCTGGGAGTATGAACGTACTGGTACGTTCTGCAATTTTACACTTGAATTACTGAACCTACAAAACTACTGATCACATAATATTGTAACACTAGGTTTCTGTAACCCCTTTTATTGGTCTCTTGCGCCCTCTGCCAGATATTGACTGAATTACATATAACAAACCCAGTCAAAAAAATGTCAACAGTGTTTGTAAACCGACGAAAATCGTTCAGTGAGAAAGAAGTATTAGTTATAATACTGAATTCAGATTCAGATTTAAATTAGATTTAAAGTGAAGCATATGTACCAAATAACCTGAAGTGACAGTGAAGAGGCAGCATTGCTCGATGCTTCAAGGAGTATCATACTGAAGCATTAGACACTCTCACTCCCTCCGCCTCCACAACCTGTTTACCCAGATATGACTCTCTCGCCCTTTTTTTTTGTTAGGATGTTGTTGCGGTTGTTCCACCCCGTTGTTTATTGTTTATTGCTTACATGTTATTACCTTTCCCTATGACTAAATAATATATATATATATATGTTTTATTTATTTACAGTAAAAAGGATTTGTCTGTATTTTGCCAGTATTCATTACATACATACAAACATATAGCTTTCAGCTGGTTTGTACACTATACTCGTAATAATCAAGCGCATGTGAAGACAGAATAAAAAAACTCACTCCCGTCGGACCGGCAGTGCATTTTAGAACTTACTGCTCAAAGGGTTAAGTCATGTTAAATTAGTGGTGAGCAGTTCTGTTAGACAAGTACTCAGGTGATGTAACATGCTGTATGGCACAGGGCCCTATATGATGTACTGATTTACTCTTACAGGCTTATTTTGCAATAGTCAGTTCCATGACTAAATAGTAATAAGAATGCTTAACTACACAAGTTGGGCTGTGTTCTGTGAAATATTTAGTTCATAGTGCCGATTTCTGTCACATTTTATAAATCTGTCCTAAGAAAAAAGTCTTCCCCACTGCCTCTGTTGGAGGAAGAGGCTCAGGGGGAATCGGAGATTTCTCTCACAGCCACTTGCCGTTAAGTGCCAGCTCAGGATGACTCAGCAGAGGAGCAGGTTACACTACTGTGTGTCTAAACCATTACCCAGCATTGCTATCCGCCGGTCAGAAAGCTGACCAAGCACATGTACCGTATCAAGTACATTTCTGCCGGTAAGACTCAAACTGTGTCTGTTAAATTGCTCACTAGTATTTCCATGTCAAGTCTCAGGACATTCATAAATTACCCGTCAATCTGTCAATAACTGAATTAATAATTTGATAACAGGGAAGGTTCTGTACTCCTAATATCCAGTCTCTTCAATCACAAATATCACAAGATCTTAAAATATAATTTCTTATTAGTCCAATTTCTCATTCTCAAGGAGCAACTGGGCATGGGTTTGATAGTTATCTGTGTGATATTCTTACTAATGTATTTCTTTCATCCACTAGTGCTGCAGGGGGCAGGTTAGTGGTTACACAGATGTACTTTGAGATTAAACATTATTCTTAAAGCTTTATTACTTAAAGTAACCAGGATGCACAGACTGAAATAGATAATAATGCAAAGTGAATCTAAACAACAAGAACAATACATGTGTTAATATAATATTTCACACCCTACAAAGTTGCATTTTAAAATGCAAAATGTAAAATTGTGGCAAAGTGCCCCCGTGTGTATTTTGTGTTATGTGTTGTGTTTTAATGTTGGTGTATAGTCATTGGTACACGGGATATAAACGGGTCTGTGTTTCACATGTATTTAAAATGTAGATTTGTATTTAGGCACGAGGATGGCACAAATCACTTCACGTGCTGGTTAAAATGTAATGTGTGGTCACGGAGTACACTTAATTAATTCACGTGCAGTTGTACCGAGATTCCAATTGAATGATTGACTAGCAATCGAGTCTCGGTACAACTGCATAAAACAACATGTTTTCACTCACTCGGGGTTGGGTGTTCGGTGAGTGGAGAACGGGTGTGGAGAAGGAGAAACTAAAAAGTAAAACTAAGTATATGTTTTCACTCACCGTGTTTGTTCGTTTGTCTGTATAGTCCGTTTTGTTTGTCTCTTTTGTTTTGGCGAATGTGCCGTGTCCTGTGTTTTTGTGTTTGTTACAACCGTTTATTTTCTGGCTGTCTGTTTATTTATTAAATGCTGAGCGAAAGCATTCGCTCAGCTCCACCAAACTCCACCTCTCTCTGTCGTTTGTTTCCTGTTTCTGGTCTGACGTCACCCACTGCAGCCGTCTTTGTGACAAAAATGTATTGGCATATCACTGCATGACTTTCAAATTCTACCTAGCTTTATTAGATCACGCAACCTGTTCTGTCTCTGCTGCTGTTTATGTGAAGTGATATTTATCTGAACCGCGTAGGATCCCTTTCTTTTTTTAACCTTTATAGAATCCCTTACGGGAGTAACAGGAAGAGGCTTTAAAATGGTTAGATACTCGTTCTGCTTTTTCTGCCAAGATAAAGTCTGGGTGTAAATTTCAACACAGGTTGTGCCAACTGGAGATGCTGATGTACACATGATGATGGGTATGGATCTGCAGTTAAGCTTAATAATACTATAATACCTATGAAATGTGCTGAACAGCTGTGGGGATGCCTGTGTGTTGCTTGTGATGCAGCTAGATCATTGACAGACCGTTTCATAACACTAAAGGATACTATGTACCATCTTGATTTTTTTTTAACCCAATATCCTATAACAGGTTATGTGTGTTCTCTTATCTATCATTTAATATTGTTCTTTCTGCTTAAACCATTGGTTATCAGTTAACTACAAATGTCCTTTTTCAGTCACTTAAAAAGCCAAAGGTGGTTTTAGAAATGACCATTTGGGGTGTGCGACTGTTATTCTGTCCCCCTACTTATTTTTCAGAAGTGGTTGAAAAAGGACTAGTTAGTAAGTATGATAAATATTGGTCTAAGCAGAAGTAACAACAATGGAGAATTATACAGCACACATGCAATCTGATATTATACATATAATGTATCCCTTTAACATACATACCCTCCTCAAAAAATGATTAAAATAGCACATTATACAAGTTTAAAGAACATGTAAAACAGGTTACCAATATCATGTACTGTAGAGCGGACTATCATGGTTTCATTGAAACAGGCAGGTGGCTCCAGAGATCAATAGCCATCATCAGTTCAACCAGCTTAGTCAGGTGCCACAAAAGTCAACATGAGCTACTCACAGCAGGAGGAATAACTTATAGCAGGTCAGGATAATTCTGGCACTCTCGAGAATGTATGAGAATGTATGACACACCTTCACATATCATCTTCACATATCTCCGGAGCTAATTAAGACTGACTTAGAGGCTGTGGTTATTGTGAGACACAAAGCAGTTAATTGGTCAGAGAAAGAGGCTGTAACTTTGACCTATGACTGTGCATATTTAGGAACCAGCCCTCTCAAGAGTTTTTTCCTTTCCCCTCCAGTCAGCTTAAGCTTTTCTACAAACACTTCAGTGTTTACTTTAAACTTGTTGCCCAGAGATAACCTGCAACAATTACAGCCTTTATTTTTAAGGGGTGTCCTAATTATGACAGCAGCACAGAAACAACAGCTTTTTAACAGTTTAATACAATCACTTACAGTAAATATAGAAAACAAGGGCTTTCTGAAAAAATAATCTCCCCACTTTACAATGTGTTTGCAATTTCAGAAACCAGATGTGCTTTAATATATTTAAATCCATGAAGCCATTGGGTTTGGATAAACTATTCCTCTGAATTTGCTTTGCCTTTAAACCTCTCAATACTTGGAATCTTGCCAGCTTTTTCTGACTGTGATCCCCCATGTTTTGAATCACATTGTAATTTGAGTAAATGATACAATAAAATAAAGGGCTAGCTTTGCTGTAAAACCAAAAATGCTAAATTAGCAAAAATAGTAGATATTGTCAGTCTCTCGTAAGTTAGTTAAAAACCCAGTGTTTTTTTTATAGAAAATTACAGTAACACAAAATGTTAATTTTAAATGTGAGGCAGTACAGTATACAGTAAGAAATAATCTCACAGTAGACAACAATGTGACTCCAATGTACAGTAGATGCACAGCAATGTAGTTTTCTATTCAGGAATCCCATTATTATTAAGTTCACTTGTCCAGTCTTATGGTTAGCCCTGGATATTAAGACACCCAGCTATTATCAGATGTGGATTTAGAAGGCAGGCAGTTATTAACATTTAAATAAACACTAAACTATTACGTTAAGTTTGTTTATGTGTCCTTTGACCTCCACCACATTGCCCTGAGTCTACAGCTTTTACTGATTTGCTTTCTCATAATGTTTTCACCCAAACAGACCAGCCTAAAAGGAACATTCTACACACAGCAACATACTTTTCCACTGCGTGGTTGAACCTGGAGATGTAAAAATCAGTGACTATACTGTGAAACAAAATAGACTGCCAAAAAAAAATCAGCGACGGCATCTGAATACCACTGGACATAGGGCTTGATTCAGGGGGCAGAACATAGTGCTCCTCCTCCATTCTGTCCTGCCAATACTTTTTTTTTCTACTTACTATGTAGTGCCACAGCACCCTCCCGCGCTGTTGATTTTCTCTATTTACTATGTACTGCAGCAGCGCCCTCTCCTGCTGTTGACGTGACCTAGCAGCCTGAAATTGCAAGCAAGAATAATAAATCGGCTCCTTTAAAAGCTGCTAGCCGAGCCATAAACAGAAATAATAGTTTTGATAAACTTTTTCCATTGTTTCAGGACATGGATACATGCTTTCCTCCCCACACAGCAGCTCAGAGAACCTGGCTTGTCAGCGGTCACCCCTCCCCTGCTGTGAGCACTCCAGACCTGCCTCAAGCCACTTCCCATTCCCCACCTGCTGTTCTACCAAATCCCTCAGCACCTCTTGATTCTTTCTTGACCTGCACTTACAAATATCCAACGACACCAAGCAACTCAAGTTTCTTCAGTCACCGACTGCCTGAACACGTTTGAAACCAGGATTTCCCGTTAGAACGCATCTGCCATTACAGCCGCATCTGTCACTCCCACGGCGCCCACCCCTGCAGTCCAGCTGCCAATCTTCACACTCACTTTCGCTGCTACATCTGGCCCCTCCTCTGCCGTATGTTAATAAGGCATTGTGACAACTCATTCAGCCTTTCAACTACGCCGTTTCAATCCACTTCACTGGCGCCATTGTCTCTCTCCAACCAGCACCACGCAGAACCCAGCCACCGGAAGTCCCATCCTCACAGTAGAAGCACGCTCCATCCAGCATTCCTCTATGCAAGTTGTCTATCCCTCTTGTAGCTGCCCAGGATATAATATTATATATTTATTTATTTATTTTTAAATGCGCAGGATAAATCTAAAGGAAAATGACGTGTCTTTTCTAACTCTGTATTCATATTTTTATTAGCTACATCAGTTAGCCAAGTCAGCCCCTCTTCACCGTGGGAGGGAAAGAAAAAAACAGATATTCAGCCCCTACATTTGTTTCACCACCACAAATGGCTCTTTTGATTCTCTATGCATTTATTGTTGGAACCTGCCATTGCGCCATCCACCCGCTCCTCCTATGACACAGGCTGGTCTGCCTTTTCTACCTTACGCAAGCAAAGTCAGATCTCACCATCACCTTTCAACACGACAAACCATCCCTCATCATAGCTTTCACACCCTCGTGGCCCTTGGTTGCAAAAAAAAGCACCTTATCTGACCTCTCTGCCCACCACAGTTCTTCCAATCAGCAGCATTCATTTGCTCATTCATTCCATCAAGTTCTCTCTCCACTATATCATAATTTCTGACACTATCCACCCAATAAATCATCTGCCTGGGGATCCTGGTTAATCAAAGCAGGCATTTCAGACGCATTCAAAGTCATGTCTATACACCCTCCCTTACACCACCTCTTTGGTACCCGCTGGAAGAAACAATTCTATTTTGCCACCCATCTAACTTACGGCTGCCGCAGCAGCCCCAAGAGCTTCAATTCGAATGCCTCCCCATGATAAACTGGAACGCATTCGCTCCCTCGTCCAATTCTTGCAGACCAGCCGCACTAGTTCAAAACAGGGCCTAGGATATCTCAATTTCACCATTCGCATCATTCTTCAAAGCAGGACTTCCAGTTCGTGCCTCCTCACTCTCTCTACCACAATTTAGAAGCCTGGAAAGACATCAGGATTTGGTCTTCCCTCTGCAGCACTGAATCAGCCTTTCTCTGTTCAACGATTATTGTTTCATGGCATTTCACAGTCTAAAACAGGTATTTCAAGATTTGAATCAGCCTTTCTCTGTTCAACGATTATTGTTTCATGGCATTTCACAGTTTAAAACAGGTATTTCAAGATTTTTTACAATTAAACATAATATGTATTCCTTCCGTATAGATGCAGCAGCCAAAGTCAATGTCAACAGGACTTCCACTGCAGTGGAATCTTGTGTTCATTCTTCTCCATGAAATATCTTTGCCCAACAGAGTATTGGACCACCAGAGGTTTCCTCCCAACAGCAGGGAGGTTTCCTCCCAACAGCAGGGGTTTTTCCTCCTCTCCACTGAGCGGTGAGATTAGTCCTTTATTCCTCCATCACAAAAAAGCATATGTGTGTATATTAGGGATTAGGGTTGTCAAGTGATTTCAAAAATGTATTGCGATTATTAATTGAGAGATTTTTTTTTAATCTCAATTAATCTTGGTTTTAATTGCATATTTAACTGATACAATTACTGCATCCATCTCATTTAAGTGTGTTTTATTACTAAAGCTATTATTATTATTATTATTATTATTATTATTATTATTATTATTATTATTATTATTATTATTATTATTATCCAAAAAACAGCCCTGCATAAAAATCCTATTTGTTGGTCCCTTTTTTAAAGTCTTCAGTCGGTAGCTATCCACTTTGCAACAGCACTGGTTACAGTATGGTACTCAGCTTGACTCATCTGTTTGCAGCGATCCTGAATTTCTAAAAGAGTACTCTGTTGAAACTGACGGGTTTCATTTGTTGTTGTATTGTTGTTGTCTGTAGCAGAACAACGGCTACAAAGTGTACTTTGAGAAGTGAAAGCATGTTTAGCATGCAGGTGGTACAGCAGACTAGATGCACTTCTGTGATACTGGAACTCACTTTGACAGTAGATATAAGTAACCCTCTTTCTAGCCAATGAACCATCAGAAAGTTTTTAAAAAATAAAGTTCCTATTTACAAGTCCTTCAGTTTGAGTGCTTTGCTACATAATGCGGTTCCGTGACTAATTTTATATTCAAATGATGACTGCACTCATTCAGTCCTGGCACTCGAGTGTATTAAAATGGTGCAGCATGACATGAATTACAGTACGCTAAGAGGGACAAGACAGAGGAGTGCAATGAACATGCGTTAAAAAAATGAATCTCAAAAAAATTGTATGCGACTAATTGAAAGCCCTCGTGTATATATAATAATTAATCTCAGTTGTGGGGAGCCGGGTGTCCTATTTTGGGGGTAAGTGAAACTCACTTCCCAACCTTAGAGGCCCAGCCGTGCTCATCTGCAAGCCAAAGTGGACCCCTATTTTCCCATTCTCTCACCTCTAGGTTCCCCTTGGGGGAAGTATCGGTTGCTTCCCAGTCTTGGAGCCCGATCGGTTCAGTCTTACTTGCGCAAGGTTGGCTCTCCGCGAGTCAAGGGGAAAACCATGTACTCACAAAGCACTTCTATTCTCAGTTCCCGAGGTTATTCCTCCACGCAGCCCTTGCTACCGTCAAGTGAATAGTAAGTGAGGTCATACAAAATGGCTATACAAAAAGATCACTGCCAGATGCGCTACCAACCAATTAGGACAGGCAGCTTGCCAAAAGAGTAGAACACCAGATGCCTACACTGTTCACTTTGAAACACTTCTTATTCCGTGAGAATTTTTTTTTGCCTCACAGTACATATTTCAGCATGTCAAGTAATATTACAGTTCCAATATGTAAATAGGAAAGAGGTATTCACCGTAGAGGAGACAAAGCAGGAGAGAAGCCATATGTCTCATTTGGAGCCAAGGTCTAAAATAAACACATTTTCTAAAAAGTGTATTTCTCCTTGGAAAATTACTTTGTTTTGCTTGAATATTTAACATAAAATGCTTTTACTGAATGAGATCCAGATTATTCTCGAAGTACTCAGGAGTTTGGTTTCAAATGCTGGGTGAGGGATCGTTTCAAATGTGCATATTGGTCAATTATAGCCCACATTCCCATGTTTGGTACGGGTTAGGACCATGGTGTTCTTTAGCAGGGACCAAAAACCTTGCAGTGCCACCTCTCACCTCAAAAGAGAAATTCTCTCAAATAACACACATCCTGCGCCTCTGAATAAAGTAGCAGCAGCTATTCCAAAGGTCATAAACACTCAGAAGCAGTAGGATTGCAGACGCCCACATGAATGTTTTCTCTCCAGATAAATAAGGCTGTGTCAGCTGCTGCCTGGAGTCCAGCAGGCACACTTGACATCAATCACATATATACAAACCCACTTCTTTACTGGAAGAATCTACAAGAGTTCTGTCAAAAAAGTCTACATTTAACATTTTTCTAGGTGTTTCCAGACATAAGAAACAGATGCTCCTCAATAAACACACTTTAAATGAGGCTAATGGAACATGACTTTCTGAATATTATGAAAAGTTCAGACAGTGATAATAATGCAGTCACCTGATGTATCTCATTCCCTTTTCGCTGATCATATGCTCCTGTTTTCTATTTATTAAAACTGGAATTGACAACCACAGATGTGCTGGCCAAATAGAAATGTAACTTTCAAATGCTAAATCTGACTTGCAGATGAGTTCCCAAGTTACAGCAGCTATTGGAATTCACAGACTGATCTTACAGCACAATGAGACTTGAAAGCTTCCAAAACTATCATAATATCGGCTCAACTAGTAAAAACAAAGGCTATTTTGAGCGCAAACAGCTATAGTTAAAAATGGAATGTCTTTTAATAATCGTGTGTATATTCTTTCTAAAAAAAACAAAAACAAAATAAAGCATTTATAATATATAGCATGAACATCGTCAGTTGGTTGCAACAGATACTATCATTTTCTGAAGAGGACATTTTGTCATATAAAGATATATTGTAAACATTGACCTGCTTTTGTGAGACTGGCAGTGATTGAAACATACAATCTCAGATGGTTCACTCAGTAACCACACATACACACCATTTGAACGAGTCTGCTTTTGGGTTAATTTCTTACTGCACATAACTTTCCTTTAAAGATGATTCATTACAGTAACTTTTTTTGGGACACCCCACTGTTACTCCCTATTTTAATAATCGGTGTACCAGTCAATCCAATTATATGCACATTACTAAGGTATTTATACCAAAGGATGAAAAGATTATATTAGAACTGAACCATGTTACTAAAACTTAAGAGTCCTCATTGAAAATAAAAAATAAAAAAGAACTCTGTACTTTCTGTTCAGTACCAACCCAGGTCTCTTTCATCTGATCTAGCATGACTGCCAAGCCCCACTATGGCTGGGACAATGCATCGATGCATCGAATTGTTGGAATAACCAATCGATGGATAGAATAACCATCGATGGTTGAAAAAAAAAAAACATCTATCAGTTCATTAATAGGACTGTTTTTTATTAGGACCAGCAAAATTAAAATCTACACTCTTATTCCTTGGCTTTCCTTTGGTTCCTTTAAATAATAATAATAAAAAACCTCCCTGCCCACTACGCAGCACGTACATTTTCAGAGTAAGAAGCGTGACAAAAAAAACAAAACCTAGAGAAGAGACTAGAGGTAGGCCGCATTTCAGGATCAGATTTTGCTAGTTAAATTGCCGATTTAATTTAATTTTAAATAATGCCGTCCGACGTTTGGAATTTTTTTACAAAAGGTAAAATGCGCTGTTTGTGGAGTTTTAATGAGTTTCTGTGGCAAAACCACCAACCTGCGGGATCATTTAGTAAGACAGAACCCGACAAAACACAACAGCGGGAACACACGGAAAAAACAAAAGGAAGCAACACCTTCAGTGACAACTTATTTTGGAAAGAAAGTTGATCCAAAAAGCGTCAGAGCAAAATAAATAACAGGCCTGATAGTGGATGTTGTCACACAAGATAACAGACCTGTTAGTATAGTAGAGGGAGCTGTGTTTAAAAATCTGATTTCAAATCTTGCTCCGGACTATGAAACGCCCTGTTGAAAGACAAATCTCCAAATTCATTACTCTGGATCACGAACGTGCAAAGGAAAAGCTTAGACAGGATTTAAGTCAGGAGTGTAATTCAATGTCCATCACTACTGATGTATGGACAAGCATGACCCAAGAACCATTTTTAACAGTCACTTGTCATTACATTAAGCAAAACTGGGAACTCGAGTCAAAAGTATTAGCGACATGAAAATTTCACGAGAGACACACAGCTGTGAATTTAGCAGAAGCGATCAATCAGATACACAGAGTTTGAAGTGGCTATAAAAGTAAAAGCTTGTTCATGACAATGCGCCCAACGTGTGCAGAGCAATGTCTTTGCTTTCTGCAGGCGACCATGCTGTGTTACTTTTTGGTAGCGTGGCAAGTGTGAGCTGTGCAGGGCACAATATAAATCTCTGCATTCAGAAAAGCTTGGAGGATGTTATATAGTTTTTTGTTTTTTTTTTGTCTATTTAGCAGACGCCTTTATCCAAGGCGACTTACAGAGACTAGGGTGTGTGAACTATGCATCAGCTGCAGAGTCACTTACAATTACGTCTCACCCGAAAGACGGAGCACAAGGAGGTTAAGTGACTTGCTCAGGGTCACACAATGAGTCAGTGGTTGAGGTGGGATTTGAACCAGGGACCTCCTGGTTACAAGCCCTTTTCTTTAACCACTAGACCACACAGCCTCCTCTGTACGACAAGTCCATACGTTAGTGGCAGCAGCAAGGAGACTGGCTGCACATTTTAAAAAGAGTGAGATGGCAACAAGCACTTTAAATAGGAAACAAACAGAAATCCTGAACACAGAAAAAGCACCACTCAAGTTAATACAGGCTGTACAAACAAGGTGGAACACAGTTTATTATATGTTTGAACGCCTTCTTGAATTAAAATGGCCAGTTATTGCTGTTTTGTCAAACCCAGATTTGACCAAAAAGTCTGACGCAGCTACTTTAGATCTCACGACTGAGCAGTGGAAGCTAATGGCTGAGATACTACCTCTACTATAGCCATAGCCAATACTGAGTGCAGAGAAAAACATTACGGCTAGTTCTTTGTACCCACTTGCAACAGGGATAAAACACAGACTGACTTAAGTTCCTGATGAAGGGGAGACACCGTCTTCTTCAAATTCAACTGATTTGCTAATTCCAGTTACACAGCGTTTGAGAGATAAGCTAGTGTGTAATTTGTCTCAGCGATTTTGTTTACATCAGCTGAATGACCCAAGTAATGAGGTTATGCCACCTCTTTTTGTGTCATTACTTGACCCCACAATTTCGACATCTGGATTTCCTATCCTAACAGGCCAAAGCCCGTATGCCTGAAGCACTGTCTTCCAAACTAGTGAGGCGAGTGGAGGATAACCTCGAAAATTGTGCCTGTACAAGTGAGTGCAGTACAGAGGACTGAAAACACAGACCGAACAAGCAATGGAATTGTTACTTCGTGGACAGCAACAAACACTACTTCCAAGGAAACCTTAATCCAACAAGAGATGATGATTTATGCTTATGAAAATCAGCAAAGATCCCCTGATTTGGTGGAAAAATAGCCAGACACGCTTTCCCAACCTACCTACTTAATATGTTCTGGCAAAGAGCATGTTAAGTATCCCTGAAACATCGGTCCCGAGCGAGTGTGTGTTCAGCAAAGCAGGGATGTTTGTGAACAAACTCTGTTCTTTGAAACCGGAGAATGTGGATGCCATAATATTTCTGAATAAAAACAGAAAATAAGCTCTGGAGAGAGCACAGACTTTGTTACATTGGACTTGTAAATAGTTATTCCTGTGTTCTCCGTTGGAGTTTTTTTTTCTTTTTCTCTAATCCAGTTGCTGTCAAGACATCTTAAGGTAAAATAGTACTATTTGTAATGTTTTATTAACTTTTTGCGGGGAACCTCGCTGACAGCGTGAATAGACATAAATAATTAGAACTGTGTAGTTTTAAGTTCAAATGGAGAAATGTTTACTTTTCATGATTAGATTTGATGAAAATATATGTACTTATTATTTACACGTTTCTTTTGCGTTATGAAAAAACGATGCATCGGGTCTTTATGAAAACGATGCATCGATTGTTAAAAAATACTATCGTCCCAGCCCTAATCCCCACATGACCGAAGTTGGAGTTGAGTTTTTACTGTCTGTGTGACCTTTAAGATTCTATGTAATAACAAGACTTTTCCAAGCTTCACTACCGGTCTTAAGTTTAAAAGATGCACAGTCATCACATGGTCACATCGTACTTTGCAGCTGTCTCAGTATACTACAGTATATTTGAATCACACAAAGACAGACAAAAAGGGGGGTGGGGGTGGTATTCAAACAGGGACCGAAGGCAAAGCTCCCTTCTAGTGATCCTGTTTTCACAGCTGAGCCTATTTTACTATATAGTATATTTATATTCAGCAAAGTCTCGTTTGAAGTCCCCAAGTGGCCGGTATTCAGTTACTATGCCGAGCAACCCTTCCTTTAAAAAGCTTGTCAATGCTACCCACAATAGCAACCTTACATGCAGCTAGAAAAACCAAACAGCCAGACTAGCAAATATAGCTGCAGGACTGTTCAGAAAGGCACATGTGCTTGTGCTGGACTGAAATGTGTTTAAGTGTTAGGAAATCTGAATCAAACCCAAATATAAATATTGTTAACAATTACTTAGATCAAGCGGCTACAAGCAGTATTGTTATGAATAAACTTCAATGAAAGCAACTGTTTGAAGGGGTCTCACAAAATATATAACACATATGATTAACAACTACAGATCTAATGAAACAAACAGAAAAGCTCTTTAACAGGCTACAGTGAATTTGTGTTCAATGTCAGCTTTCATGAGTTTATATGGATAAAGTGTGTTCCAGATACACAGTGTTCTGCAATTTAAATCTGGACTTGGAAACATATCTAATTCATTTGTTTTTTTTGTTTTTTTTTACTTTTATCTAGTTTGAGAAGCACTTGATTTTAATATGATTATATTACTATGCTTAATCATTAACCAATTAAAGTCTGTACCATGTATACCATACTATAAGGCTATGTGTCCTTTAAAAAAAAATAGAAATGCAGAAAAAAGTATACAGTATGATCTTTTTTAAAACAAATAATAATAATAATAATAATAATAATAATAATAATAATAATAATAATAATAATAATAATAATAATAATAATAATAATAACAACAAACTCATTAATTGGCTTACCTGAGGGCTGATTCTGGCATGTATAGTTCCACCATTTATATCCTGTGGGGAAGCTTTATTTTGCTCTTCCGAGCCCCGTGAAAAAGAAATCCTGAACTGGGGCTGCCTCTTGTTTTGCTCCTGTCTAATTTTGAAGGTACAGCCTTGTGTTTGTGCAGAGGCTCCTTCCTCTGAGTTAGTACTTAGACTTTCTGAATTCGGGTTGTTGCTGTCTATCTCTTGCCCGTTTACAGTGGCATTTCCAGGAACATGGTGTGGCGTCTCGCTCCGCGGCTGGATTGGATATGAAGTGCTCCTATCCAGCCTTAGTCTGGGGTATCTTATCACCCTCTCTCCCTTTGTGCCAGTGAAGCCCAGGTTCCCAGACTCCTCTTGCGGCACCTCAGGTATCCCAGGTTGATTCTGCTGGAGCTGCACAACAAAACAACGCTTTCCAGTGTCACCACTGGAGTCCGGTTGCAGAGACCAGCGTTGTGAGGCCTTCTGATTCTCTGGGCCATAGGGTTGAATCCGAAACTGATGGATGTCTGAACTCCCCAAGGAGTTTCTGTGAATGCGAACCCCTCCGATGTTTATTCCAGGCCGGCCCCCATTTGTCACCTCTGGAGTTGTGCGGCCAGTTTGGCGGTCTGAAGGCACCACACAAAAAATCCTGTGGTTCTGTGATTCAGGCTCGCTAGCTAGTTGTGCAGTGCGCATAGGTAGATTCCTAGGCAAAGCACCTTTGTTCTGAGCGATGCCTGAAGGCCAGGAGTATTTTCTTGTAGGCTCCTCGTAGGCTGGTGCTGGGCCCAGAAAGGTCTCTTGAGGAGAATCCGAGGTCTCTCCATCTTCCCCACTGCCAGCATTGCGCTGCAGGGAGATCTGCATGGAGGAACTCCTTGTGGGCCGAGGCTCAACCTGGTTCAGGAGCTGGGGGATGAACATCGAGGAGCTGCGCTTCAGGGATGCTTCATCCAACAGGGGAGGCCCTGGATCAGAAAAAGGGGGAGGGCCACTCCTCCTGGGCAGAGTGTGGAATGTCATGGCATAGTCATCTTCCGGTGCTCCGGCCAATCCTTCCATCTCGGGGGCTGTGTTGCTGCGCCCAGAGCCGAAGTAGAGCCTTAGACGGTGGGCCATGTCAGCCTCTCAATGAACAGCGAGTTCAGCAGAGGAGCAGACACCACAACAACAGGACAGGCTCTGCCCACAGTTTAAAAAAACAAAGCTGCAAACTCTGAGGAAAAAGTGTCCCATCTGCCAAACTGTTAGCGCTGCAGACCGATAGCGACAGATAGCAGAAATAGCCCTAGTGACAAGCAGCATTCCAGGCATGATTGGATAAGGGCACTCGGCACTGCTACACACTGTGACATGGGGTAGGGTGGCTGCAGTCATGTGACCCAGTTCCCCTCGCCAATACTAGCTAGTACATATCTCTTTTTAAACAGCAACAGCCTGAAACGGCACCTTCCCAGCTGCTCCTTATCCATCAGAAAGGAGCGGGCCCCAGCAGGAGAGCTCTCACAGCTGACTCAGGCAGCACACACTCACAGCAATAAATCTCAAACCACATCCTACTTGCTAGAGTTTTCTGGTTAGCAGAGTATGAGAAAAAGTAAAAGAAAAGACAAAGAAAAGTTATCCAGATTCAGACAGCAATAGTGTAATTCACTTTAAGGACAATGTTATTTCTTAAGCCTAAAAGAGCCATTCAGATAAAAATACAAATTTGTATTGTTCTGGGAACTACAAGCTATTGTAAAACTCAGCAACAAAAAATTGTTTATACACAGATAAACACAGCAATATCCTTTAAAAATGTAACTACAAGAAAAAAAGTACAAGAAAAAGGTTTGTTTCATTTGCTAACCAAACAAGTCTTAAATTAACCCTCATAACAGGGACAGTGGCTCTTTAGGCCATCCAAGGGTATCTGGAAGTGACATGAATGTGTATTCAAAACCTTGTAGTACTATATGTTCAGTAATATAACCCAGCTTAAAATACAAACCACAATGCCTGAACAAATGTCTCCAATGACAGTTTTATATCCCAACTGAAAGCCAAGGAAGTCATGGGACTGGGATTGTGAAATGTCATAAGTGGGTAAAACCACTTTGTGTTGTGTACATTAGGAATTGTTCCAGTTTTACAAACAACAGCATAGCCAGTCAGATTAAATAGGATAATATAATCTGAATTCCATTTTCAATGCTATCACTCCACAGGTTTGAGACTACCACAGTAAATACCTCTGAGAACAACACAGCTTCTTATCTTCCACATTGCTACAGATAGGAGACTGACACGTTTGTCTCTCGAATGAATTACTGACACTAACGATCTCCAGAGGGTGGTCTAAGACTGCCAAGGGGTTGTACACCAGCTTTGACAAATGTACAGCATGTACAATGTAACACCTCCTTTGTATAAACAGGCAAACTTAAACCGTCAATGCGTTTTACGTAAGCACTCTTGATGTGCCAGGGGAGGACAAAATAAACGTCAAAGCGAATGTCACAGCAAACAGAAGCATTTAAAAACAGGGAGGATGCAAATACTTTCCAATCATACTCTTAACAAATGTATCCCCAAAGACAAGGCTTTTTCATGCACCTCTATTAATGTTACTGGTACACTGATGATAAAGTGGTCAGCCCTCTAGAAACCTTGTACCCAAATTCCTTTGATCAACACTTTATAGGTGAATAGGTGAATATTCATGGATAGAACCACTACAGTTGAAAAAAAAAAATCATATATACTGTACCGTTTGATGGAATCTGCACCCTAATATCACTATATTTGAGACCTTACTTTTTTTGCAAGTTTTCTCTTTACTTAGAAGCAGGAGTGCTTATTCTCAGTCAACACTATAAGCACACTCTTTTGCTTCTGAGAGCGTTGAGGGACTGTGACAGAGAATGATTCTTGGTGATAAATCTCTCTCCCGACCTTTGAGGGCGTTGTATAAAGGGAACAGAGTGCCCTGTACTGGATGGCCTGACAATTCAATCCCAGGGTTAGGTGGAAGTTGCCCATTTAGAAAGGGAGTACAGCTGTGGTACATTAAGTCATCACCACAGAGGGAAAGCGATGTGGCAACCGCGAATTGGAGGAGAAATAGCTGCACTTACTAACCAAGGGGGCGTGACTGAAAGTACAAATAGGGGACGTGGCTAGGTGATCTGTTCCTTTGTTTATGGTTAAGAGAACTGCC
>JAGXEW010001434.1:0-20040 GCA_030684275.1 Acipenser oxyrinchus oxyrinchus | reverse complement strand
TTCAAATTTTGACTCGTCAGTCCAGAGCACCTGCTGCCATTTTTCTGCACCCCAGTTCCTGTGTTTTCGCATAGTTGAGTCGCTTGGCCTTGTTTCCACGCCGGAGGTATGGCTTTTTGGCCGCAAGTCTTCCATGAAGGCCGCTTCTGACCAGACTTCTATGGACAGTAGATGGGTGTACCAGGGTCCCACTGTTTTCTGCCAGTTCTGAGCTGATGGCACTGCTGGACATCTTCCAATTGCGAAGGGAAGTAAGCATGATGTGTCTTTCATCTGCTGCAGTAAGTTTCTTTGGCCGACCACTGCATCTACGGTCCTCAACGTTGCCCGTTTCTTTGTGCTTCTTCAAAAGAGCTTGGACAGCACATCTGGAAACCCCTGTTTGCCTTGAAATTTCTGCCTGGGAGAGACCTTGCTGATGCAGTATAACTACCTTGTGTCTTGTTGCTGTGCTCAGTCTTGCCATGGTGTATGACTTTTGACAGTAAACTGTCTTCAGCAACCTCACCTTGTTAGCTGAGTTTGGCTGTTCCTCACCCAGTTTTATTCCTCCTACACAGCTGTTTCTGTTTCAGTTAATGATTGTGTTTCAACCTACATATTGAATTGTTGATCATTAGCACCTGTTTGGTATAATTGTTTAATCATACACCTGACTATATGCCTACAAAATCCCTGACTTTGTTCAAATGTACCTAGAAGAATTGATGCTGTTTTGAAGGCAAAGGGTTGTCACACCAAATATGGATTTGATTTTGATTTTTCTTCTGTTCACTCACTTTGCATTTAGTTAATTGATAAATATAATCTATTAACATGTCTATTTTGAAAGCATTCTTACTTTACAGCATTTTTTCACACCTGCCTAAAACTTTTGCACAGTACTGTATATATAGTGGTATTGATTTAAAGTTTTATTTAATTCTTTGTCATTTTAAAAATATAGAAAAATGTGCAACAAACAGCAATAGTGAACTTATTGAATGAACTCTACATTTTGGAGTTGGTTCTCCTGCATAAATAATTAACCAGCATTTTAGGCAGAAATACACAATATTTTTATTAATTAATGGAATTTTTACAGAATTTACAGTTTAAAAAAAGCATGTACCAGTGTTTAAATAAAAGATCATTTAAAAATGAAATATTGTTGACCACATCACTCTTGAAAACTGAAATGACAGAACCAGTCTCAGCTGACGGGGAAGATATTCAGTTTCAGTTTCTCCTCTTCCTTATTTAGTTTGATGGTTTTGCTGTAAATTAAGTTAAAAATTATTTTAGAATGTTAAGTCTTGTAAAGCCTAAACATTTCAGATTATAACATCTAGCACATAAATAAATTAATGTATTGTTATTTTTTTTTTTTTTTTTTTTATTGTGCCCAATTGTTATACCTCAATTTTTGTCCCAGTTTGGGATGCTTAGTGTACATCTGCTCAAACTCCATGCACACAGCTAACTCCATACTGGCTTTGCAGTTCTACAGAACAGGGTTGGCTGTGCTCCGGCTATGGAGCCCTTGGTGCCTTAGTGGAGCTTGCCAGTTTTCTGAGCTGGAGCTGGGGATTCTGGAGCATGGAGCCAGAGCTGAGGTTTTGGAGCAGTCAAATAATGCTGAATAAGGTTATGTTAACATATTGAGTTACATACCGCGTTTAAGTTTTCTTTGTACTGAAAAATACATTTCAAAATCTATAGCGAAATACTATACTACTATTATGGCTTCCGGTAGACTTTTGTGATATAATTTTGTAGTTTCTTTGATTACATAATATTCAATAAAATATCTAAATTATGTTCATATGTGTGTGTGTGTGTATATACAGTACTGTGCAAAAGTTTTAGGCAGGTGTGAAAAAATGCTGTAAAGTAAGAATGCTTTCAAAAATAGACATGTTAATAGATTATATTTATCAATTAACTAAATGCAAAGTGAGTGAACAGAAGAAAAATCTAAATCAAATCCATATTTGGTGTGACCACCCCTTGCCTTCAAAACAGCATCAAGCATCAATTCTTCTAGGTACACTTGCACACAGTTTTTGAAGGAACTCGGCAGGTAGGTTGGCCCAAACATCTTGGAGAACTAACCACAGTTCTTCTGTGGATTTAGGCAGCCTCAGTTGCTTCTCTCTCTTCATGTAATCCCAGACAGACTCGATGATGTTGAGATCAGGGCTCTGTGGGGGCCATACCATCACTTCCAGGACTCCTTGTTCTTCTTTACGCTGAAGATAGTTCTTAATGACTTTCGCTGTATGTTTGGCGTCGTTGTCATGCTGCAGAATAAATTTGGGGCCAATCAGATGCCTCCCTGATGGTATTGCGTGATGGATAAGTATCTGCCTGTACTTCTCAGCATTGAGGAGACCATTAATTCTGACCAAATCCCCAACTCCATTTGCAGTGATGCAGCCCTAAACTTGCAAGGAACCTCCACCATGCTTCACTGTTGCCTGCAGACACTCATTCGTGTACGCTCTCCAGCCCTTCGGCGAACAAACTGCCTTCTGCTACAGCCAAATATTTCAAATTTTGACTCATCAGTCCAGAGCACCTGCTGCCATTTTTCTGCACCCCAGTTCCTGTGTTTTCGTGCATAGTTGAGTCGCTTGGCCTTGTTTCCACGTCGGAGGTATGGCTTTTTGGCCGCAAGTCTTCCATGAAGGCCACTTCTGACCAGACTTCTCCGGACAGTAGATGGGTGTACCAGGGTCCCACTGTTTTCTGCCAGTTCTGAGCTGATAGCACTGCTGGACATCTTCCGATTGTGAAGGGAAGTAAGCATGATGTGTCTTTCATCTGCTGCAATAAGTTTCCTTGGCCGATCACTGCGTCTACGGTCCTCAACGTTGCCCGTTTCTTTGTGCTTCTTCAAAAGAGCTTGGACAGCACATCTGGAAACCCCTGTTTGCCTTGAAATTTCTGCCTGGGAGAGACCTTGCTGATGCAGTATAACTACCTTGTGTCTTGTTGCTGTGCTCAGTCTTGCCATGGTGTATGACTTTTGACAGTAAACTGTCTTCAGCAACCTCACCTTGTTAGCTGAGTTTGGCTGTTCCTCACCCAGTTTTATTCCTCCTACACAGCTGTTTCTGTTTCAGTTAATGATTGTGTTTCAACCTACATATTGAATTGTTGATCATTAGCACCTGTTTGGTATAATTGTTTAATCATACACCTGACTATATGCCTACAAAATCCCTGACTTTGTTCAAGTGTACCTAGAAGAATTGATGCTGTTTTGAAGGCAAAGGGTTGTCACACCAAATATGGATTTGATTTTGATTTTTCTTCTGTTCACTCACTTTGCATTTAGTTAATTGATAAATATAATCTATTAACATGTCTATTTTTGAAAGCATTCTTACTTTACAGCATTTTTTCACACCTGCCTAAAACTTTTGCACAGTACTGTATATATAGTGGTATTGATTTAAAGTTTTATTTAATTCTTTGTCATTTTAAAAATATAGAAAAATGTGCAACAAACAGCAATAGTGAACTTAATGAATGAACTCTACATTTTGGAGTTGGTTCTCCTGCATAAATAATTAACCAGCATTTTAGGCAGAAATACACAATATTTTTATTAATTAATGGAATTTTTACAGAATTTACAGTTTAAAAAAAAGCATGTACCAGTGTTTAAATAAAAGATCATTTAAAAATGAAATATTGTTGACCACATCACTCTTGAAAACTGAAATGACAGAACCACTCTCAGCTGACGGGGGAGATATTCAGTTTCAGTTTCTCCTCTTCCTTATTTAGTTTGATGGTTTTGCTGTAAATTAAGTTAAAAATTATTTTAGAATGTTAAGTCTTGTAAAGCCTAAACATTTCAGATTATAACATCTAGCACATAAATAAATTAATGTATTGTTATTTTTTTTTTTTTTTTATTGTGCCCAATTGTTATACCTCAATTTTGTCCCAGTTTGGGATGCTTAGTGTACATCTGCTCAAACTCCATGCACACAGCTAACTCCATACTGGCTTTGCAGTTCTACAGAACAGGGTTGGCTGTGCTCGCTATGGAGCCCTTGGTGCCTTAGTGGAGCTTGCCAGTTTTCTGAGCTGGAGCTGGGGATTCTGGAGCATGGAGCCAGAGCTGAGGTTTTGGAGCAGTCAAATAATGCTGAATAAGGTTATGTTAACATATTGAGTTACATACTGCGTTTAAGTTTTCTTTGTACTGAAAAATACATTTCAAAATCTATAGCGAAATACTATACTACTATTATGGCTTCCGGTAGACTTTTGTGATATAATTTTGTAGTTTCTTTGATTACATAATATTCAATAAAATATCTAAATTATGTTCATATGTGTGTGTGTGTGTATATACAGTACTGTGCAAAAGTTTTAGGCAGGTGTGAAAAAATGCTGTAAAGTAAGAATGCTTTCAAAATAGACATGTTAATAGATTATATTTATCAATTAACTAAATGCAAAGTGAGTGAACAGAAGAAAAATCTAAATCAAATCCATATTTGGTGTGACCACCCCTTGCCTTCAAAACAGCATCAAGCATCAATTCTTCTAGGTACACTTGCACACAGTTTTTGAAGGAACTCGGCAGGTAGGTTGGCCCAAACATCTTGGAGAACTAACCACAGTTCTTCTGTGGATTTAGGCAGCCTCAGTTGCTTCTCTCTCTTCATGTAATCCCAGACAGACTCGATGATGTTGAGATCAGGGCTCTGTGGGGCCATACCATCACTTCCAGGACTCCTTGTTCTTCTTTACGCTGAAGATAGTTCTTAATGACTTTCGCTGTATGTTTGGCGTCGTTGTCATGCTGCAGAATAAATTTGGGGCCAATCAGATGCCTCCCTGATGGTATTGCATGATGGATAAGTATCTGCCTGTACTTCTCAGCATTGAGGAGACCATTAATTCTGACCAAATCCCCAACTCCATTTGCAGTGATGCAGCCCTAAACTTGCAAGGAACCTCCACCATGCTTCACTGTTGCCTGCAGACACTCATTCGTACGCCTCCAGCCCTTCGCGAACAAACTGCCTTCTGCTACAGCCAAATATTTCAAATTTTGACTCATCAGTCCAGAGCACCTGCTGCCATTTTTCTGCACCCCAGTTCCTGTGTTTTCGTGCATAGTTGAGTCGCTTGGCCTTGTTTCCACGCCGGAGGTATGGCTTTTTGGCCGCAAGTCTTCCATGAAGGCCACTTCTGACCAGACTTCTATGGACAGTAGATGGGTGTACCAGGGTCCCACTGTTTTCTGCCAGTTCTGAGCTGATGGCACTGCTGGACATCTTCCGATTGTGAAGGGAAGTAAGCATGATGTGTCTTTCATCTGCTGCAATAAGTTTCCTTGGTCGATCACTGCATCTACGGTCCTCAACGCTGCCCGTTTCTTTGTGCTTCTTCAAAAGAGCTTGGACAGCACATCTGGAAACCCCTGTTTGCCTTGAAATTTCTGCCTGGGAGAGACCTTGCTGATGCAGTATAACTACCTTGTGTCTTGTTGCTGTGCTCAGTCTTGCCATGGTGTATGACTTTTGACAGTAAACTGTCTTCAGCAACCTCACCTTGTTAGCTGAGTTTGGCTGTTCCTCACCCAGTTTTATTCCTCCTACACAGCTGTTTCTGTTTCAGTTAATGATTGTGTTTCAACCTACATATTGAATTGTTGATCATTAGCACCTGTTTGGTATAATTGTTTAATCATACACCTGACTATATGCCTACAAAATCCCTGACTTTGTTCAAGTGTACCTAGAAGAATTGATGCTGTTTTGAAGGCAAAGGGTTGTCACACCAAATATGGATTTGATTTTGATTTTTCTTCTGTTCACTCACTTTGCATTTAGTTAATTGATAAATATAATCTATTAACATGTCTATTTTTGAAAGCATTCTTACTTTACAGCATTTTTTCACACCTGCCTAAAACTTTTGCACAGTACTGTATATATAGTGGTATTGATTTAAAGTTTTATTTAATTCTTTGTCATTTTAAAAATATAGAAAAATGTGCAACAAACAGCAATAGTGAACTTATTGAATGAACTCTACATTTTGGAGTTGGTTCTCCTGCATAAATAATTAACCAGCATTTTAGGCAGAAATACACAATATTTTTATTAATTAATGGAATTTTTACAGAATTTACAGTTTAAAAAAAGCATGTACCAGTGTTTAAATAAAAGATCATTTAAAAATGAAATATTGTTGACCACATCACTCTTGAAAACTGAAATGACAGAACCACTCTCAGCTGACGGGAAGATATTCAGTTTCAGTTTCTCCTCTTCCTTATTTAGTTTGATGGTTTTGCTGTAAATTAAGTTAAAATTATTTTAGAATGTTAAGTCTTGTAAAGCCTAAACATTTCAGATTATAACATCTAGCACATAAATAAATTAATGTATTGTTATTTTTTTTTTTTTTTATTGTGCCCAATTGTTATACCTCAATTTTGTCCCAGTTTGGGATGCTTAGTGTACATCTGCTCAAACTCCATGCACACAGCTAACTCCATACTGGCTTTGCAGTTCTACAGAACAGGGTTGGCTGTGCTCCGCCATGGAGCCCTTGGTGCCTTAGTGGAGCTTGCCAGTTTTCTGAGCTGGAGCTGGGGATTCTGGAGCATGGAGCCAGAGCTGAGGTTTTGGAGCAGTCAAATAATGCTGAATAAGGTTATGTTAACATATTGAGTTACATACCGCGTTTAAGTTTTCTTTGTACTGAAAATACATTTCAAAATCTATAGCTAAATACTATACTACTATTATGGCTTCCGTAGACTTTTGTGATATAATTTTGTAGTTTCTTTGATTACATAATATTCAATAAAATATCTAAATTATGTTCATATGTGTGTGTGTGTGTATATACAGTACTGTGCAAAAGTTTTAGGCAGGTGTGAAAAATGCTGTAAAGTAAGAATGCTTTCAAAATAGACATGTTAATAGATTATATTTATCAATTAACTAAATGCAAAGTGAGTGAACAGAAGAAAAATCTAAATCAAATCCATATTTGTGTGACCACCCCTTGCCTTCAAAACAGCATCAAGCATCAATTCTTCTAGGTACACTTGCACACAGTTTTTGAAGGAACTCGGCAGGTAGGTTGGCCCAAACATCTTGGAGAACTAACCACAGTTCTTCTGTGGATTTAGGCAGCCTCAGTTGCTTCTCTCTCTTCATGTAATCCCAGACAGACTCGATGATGTTGAGATCAGGGCTCTGTGGGGGCCATACCATCACTTCCAGGACTCCTTGTTCTTCTTTACGCTGAAGATAGTTCTTAATGACTTTCGCTGTATGTTTGGCGCCATTGTCATGCTGCAGAATAAATTTGGGGCCAATCAGATGCCTCCCTGATGGTATTGCGTGATGGATAAGTATCTGCCTGTACTTCTCAGCATTGAGGAGACCATTAATTCTGACCAAATCCCCAACTCCATTTGCAGTGATGCAGCCCTAAACTTGCAAGGAACCTCCACCATGCTTCACTGTTGCCTGCAGACACTCATTCGTGCACGCTCTCCAGCCCTTCGGCGAACAAACTGCCTTCTGCTACAGCCAAATATTTCAAATTTTGACTCATCAGTCCAGAGCACCTGCTGCCATTTTTCTGCACCCCAGTTCCTGTGTTTTCGTGCATAGTTGAGTCGCTTGGCCTTGTTTCCACGCCGGAGGTATGGCTTTTGGCCGCAAGTCTTCCATGAAGGCCACTTCTGACCAGACTTCTCCGGACAGTAGATGGGTGTACCAGGGTCCCACTGTTTTCTGCCAGTTCTGAGCTGATGGCACTGCTGGACATCTTCCGATTGTGAAGGGAAGTAAGCATGATGTGTCTTTCATCTGCTGCAATAAGTTTCTTTGGTCGATCACCGCGCCTCACGGTCCTCAACGCTGCCCGCTTCTTTGTGCTTCTTCAAAAGAGCTTGGACAGCACATCTGGAAACCCCTGTCTGCCTTGAAATTTCTGCCTGGGAGAGACCTTGCTGATGCAGTATAACTACCTTGTGTCTTGTTGCTGTGCTTAGTCTTGCCATGGTGTATGACTTTTGACAGTAAACTGTCTTCAGCAACCTCACCTTGTTAGCTGAGTTTGGCTGTTCCTCACCCAGTTTTATTCCTCCTACACAGCTGTTTCTGTTTCAGTTAATGATTGTGTTTCAACCTACATATTGAATTGATGATCATTAGCACCTGTTTGGTATAATTGTTTAATCATACACCTGACTATATGCCTACAAAATCCCTGACTTTGTGCAAGTGTACCTAGAAGAATTGATGCTGTTTTGAAGGCAAAGGGTTGTCACACCAAATATGGATTTGATTTTGATTTTTCTTCTGTTCACTCACTTTGCATTTAGTTAATTGATAAATATAATCTATTAACATGTCTATTTTTGAAAGCATTCTTACTTTACAGCATTTTTTCACACCTGCCTAAAACTTTTGCACAGTACTGTATATATATATATATATATATATATATATATATATATATATATATATATATATATATATATATATATATAATCGACTGCAAAGAATGTTTATTTTTTATTAATTTGCGTTCCTGTTGGTAACCCGAAGTATGGTCCGCTTTCATAATTTCCTTTGTTCGCTGTAATAAACTCAATATAGCAAGTTATAATACAACTACTGCCACCATGCGTTGATGTGGTAAACTTACTTTCTAATCACTCTGTACATTGAGCGCTCATGGATATTAGCACTTTCACATAACCAAACGCCTTCTAATCGCTCCATCCCCCACCCCTCCTGTCCTTCTCTCTCTCTCTCTCTCTCTCTCTTTCTCTCACACACACAGAGTATACTTTTAGCAGTGCGCGTGTGTAATAACACAAGCTTAATAACAACAAAAATATATGAAAAATAATATTTATTTACTTACATATGTTTCAGCCAAATTCTTGTCGTTATCTGACTCAGCTATTATTTTTTGGTATGCTTTCTCCTTTTCCCTCTGCCATATCACCCAGACTGTTTTCACGCAAGGTATGAGGTCAACCTTTCTATCTGTAATAATTAAGAATTTGTCGTTCAATAAATTGGATAACAGGAAGATTTTTTCTGTATTAAGTACAAAGCATACCTGGATATTTTTTGTCCTTCCCATGCCATGTCACAAAAGACGTTTTAACGTTTTGTTCAGATTAATTTAATTTAGTTTGTCTTCACTTATTTATTAATATCTCGTCTCCTCTATCTCAACTGCTTCTTCCAAAAACTCTAAAAATAAGTATTTTATTTTTCTCTCTTTAGCTCGGTCTGTGTGGAGAAAATAATTTGGTTATAAATTTATAACACAAACAGGATTTGTACTTTATTTGAGTTATAGCTTATAGTCTCAACGTTGTAGAAATAATACTAATACAAATATTTCACATATCCTTATAAAAGGTGTAATATAAATATAAGTATAATAATGCTGCTTACCTTGAACGTTTGTTTTTTCACTGCAGGATAACCTCGGAGAATGTCTCATGCCCATTTAAATTACAGTAGCAGCTTCTTAAACCGAAACAGTATTCCGTTCTCTGACTATTAACAATATTTTTCCTGATATGGACAAACGATTTTTAAAAAAAGATTATGGAAGTACCAAACGGAGACATAAAACAGGGTAAACAAAGACGTACTTGAAGTACTCTGGCACATGACAATTAATTTTCCATGGAAATTATGTTATTTCCTGAGTATCCATAAAAATATCACTTGTTATTTTCATTAGAAAATAGATGACAATAAGTACAGTGTCTGAAGTGTATTAGTCAATACAAGTTTAAATAAATAATATGACGAATACATGAGTGTATGTTCTCATAAATAGTGAAAAAATTAAACATTATCGTGACTTTATTATAAACCTTTAGCACAATCTTTGCTAAGATTGGGGAGGGCAAAGCCCTGCCATAAAATATGGGGTTTTGTTTTTGTATTATTTATTTTAGAACGGGTACCCTCCGCCCCTGTGCAGTTTATTTTGTATTTGTTTTGCATTATTATTATTATTATTATTATTATTATTATTATTATTATTATTTATTTATTTATTTATTTATTTATTTATGTATGACGGTGTAGCCGTGCATTTTAATTTTAGTATTTTTATTTAAATGTGGCGAGGTCGGCAGCTCGTCCTTTGCCAGTAATTAAAAACTCGTGCAGACTGTGGCCGAGGGATAATGAGATCAGTGTTCGCTCTAGGCCGTCAATGACCCCATGAAATAAAAAAAATGTCCCGCTGAATTTCTCCTAACGCGCCCGTATGTCCCCCTTCCCAGACCAGACGCAATACCAATACACAGTATATGAATATATTTTTTATTAACATGACATGTCTGACGACAGGCTAATCTTTTTTACTTGTTTGTTTACGCTTGCGTTTTCATAATTAAACTCCCGTGCTTTTATTCTCGTCCAATAGAATGCGCTCGCACCCTCCCTGGTTACTTATTCAGTTTCACAGTAAAGCCTGGACGAGAACGTCATCAGGCTTGTTAACAACATGGCACGGCGCAAATGTAACCTTGTATCCTTGTTCAACGGACCATTACTTCTGGAAGAATAAGTAATCAGCTTCGGCAGTCACTATATTTCTGCTTAAAAATACTGTGAAATTCATCCGCTGTTAACTTAACTATTTGCTAGACAAAATATCTGTCTGATGTTTGGAGATATGGAGTGATCTAGTGTAGCGCCCTCCTCCAAAACACCGTTCAATAGTCAACCAAGGATAACCCCCTAGGTTATCCCTATAATTAAATTGACTATCTTAAATAACCAATTAAGTAGAATTAATGACTACGCCAATTTGAAGCTAATATAACTCCAAATAAAATAACAGGTTCTTTAAAAATCAAGACAGCACAGTGTGTAAAGTGAGAACAAGGTATAAAAACAACAAGAATTTTATTTAAAAATATCACAGCTTTTACCTATAGCAGCAGATTTGATAGCAGCAACCTTTAAACTATAACCAAGAGCGATCCCATCAGACCCTAAGCACTAGGATACTTTAAACTAAATAATGTCACACCAACACTTCTAAATAAATAGATAATAATTCACAGCACAATAATACTTTTAAATAACAGCCTTCAAAGCAAATGGTGGTTTCCACAAACACAATCCCAAACGATAAAACAAACCTTAAATAACACACTTTAAAAAAAACCTAATAATCAGTGATTTTCATAGAAAACAGAAAACTTCATGCAACCTAAAAATACCTAATGCTTAAACCCTCCAATAGCCGCTATTTTAGTTAATACATAGAAGGATAAAGCGCAGGTGTGCCATCAAAAGTTAACAGGCCTTTTATAACTATACATTGTAAACACATACACAATTACAGTTAGGATAATCAGGACAAATACGCTACTCTAAAAGTCTAAAACAACCAATAACACAGAAAAGAAGTTCAGTATGCAGCTCAGATATTACATCAAAATTCACAGGATCAGTAATTACCAACTCAGAATACAAACAATGCACATTCTCTTTGTAATCAACCCCATACAATTGCGACCGACGCCTAAGAGCACGGGGATACTTCACTGAAACCACTCCAATATAGAGCGGACCAAACTATTCAATATGAATAGTAGTAATTTACCATTAACTTCTAGCGCTTCAGCCAATTCACAGCCTCAGTATTACATTTGAAAAGTTACAATCCTTACCAAACAGTAGTTCCCCGACCGTGCTCTCAGCTCACAAATCTCTCAAACCCAGTCGCTCTCTGGCTGATTAACTCCACCTGTTTTTATACAGCTGGCCCCATTACAATTAGCACTGCATTACTATGGAGACCAATAGTCTCCTGGGGTTTAAAAGGACAGTGCAACAGTAAAAATGATAAAAATCACACAATAAAACTCAATCTTATTACAGTCACAAAATAAACAATACATCCATTGCACATCCGTTACAACTCTCTCCTGAAATTTAAAATGTGTCCACACATTTGCTCAACCAGAACAAAGCGATATCTCCATCCTTACTGGTATCCTTGCAACAACGAGGGTGTAGAAGAAAAGTCTCCATTCCAATATCTCAAGAAAGTGATTGAATACTTAAGCACTTACAACAGTCCATACTTTTAGATTTGTAGTCCTGCATAGCACAAATTAAAAGACATCAGCCCTATATCGAAGGGGCATAACTCCTCTGGTAGACCTCAAGGGCCTAGCATGGTTTAATCCAAATTCTGGTTGTATAGCGGGATCATCACTGACGGCTGGTCCGATTGAAACAACTGGAGTAGAAGGGGTAGCAACAGCCTCAATGTCATCAGAAGACCGAAATCAGCAGGCGACGTTCCCTCAGAAGCAGTCTCCAAGCATCAATAGCCTCAAGAACAGTCGACCCAGAGGGCTAATAGGGGCAGGAACCTCTCCTCTAGGAATCTCACGCCATGGGTAGCCGGTCTTCCCCTAAAGGCTGCAATACCCCAGGAAAACACAAACCCACCCGGGATACCCCCACAGAGATGGCTCTCCCTGGACAGAGGACAGTTCCCCTTCCACTACAGATTTGACTGGAGGAAAAAGACAGGAGTTAATAAATTACGATGGAGCACCCTCTCATCACCTACCCCATCTTCCCTTTTAACAACATAAACAGGCAAATCTGAATTTGACTGTTTTACAATATAATACGGTTCTACCTCACATCTATCCGCTAATTTACCTTTCCCCTGGTAGCGTTTATTTCTGACCAACACTCTCTGCCCTGGTATTAATGGGCGGCCCCGAGCTTTCTTATCAAAGTGGTGCTTCTGGGCCGTAGCAGCTTGTTCTGACAGTTCCCCAGCCTTCCCATAAGCATAACACATCCTTTTATGATGCTGCTGTACCCACCCATCCACAGTCTGTCCCTCTCCAGACCATTCAAGTGTCAAATCAATAGGTAAACGAGCATACCTTCCATACATCAAGTAAAAAGGAGCAAAACCTGTGGAAGCATTAACAGTGTTATTGTAAGCGTGTACCATTTCCAAAACAAAGTCAGACCACCTGTACCTTTTCTCCCTCCCCAATGTGGCCAACATGCTCAACAAGGTACGATTAAAACGCTCACATTGTCCATTCCCAGCAGGATGGTAAGGTGTTGTATGCGATTTCTTTACGCCATACAGAGCACAAAGCTCCCTCATAACCTGCGATTCAAAGTTTGGACCTTGATCAGAATGAAATTGCAAGGGGCAGCCATAATGTAATATAAAGTTCTGCCACAAGGCCCTAGCCGTTGTAACTGCAGTCTGATTTCTAGTAGGTACTGCAATGGCATATCTAGTAAAATGATCAGTGATCACCAAGATATGTTCATGGCCACTAGCTGCTTTTTCTAAAGTAAGGAAGTCCATAGAAACTAATTGTAGAGGTGCAGATGTAGTGATAGGCACTAATGGGGCATACTCTTGGGGAGTCTTCCGGGTGCAACACTGCTGACACTGCGCACACCACTGCTGAATATCAGCCTGCATATTAGTCCAGTAAAAGCGTGTCCTCACTAACCCCCATGTCTTCTCAGCCCCAAAATGACCAGCATGATCATGTTGTTGTTCCAATACAAAAGTCTTACAGTTAGCGGGTACCACCACTTGCTGTACTACGTCAAAGGTTCGTGGATCCTTATACTCTCGACATAATAATCCACTCCTTATGTGCAACCTGCTCCATTGCTTTAATAACTGACGACACTCGAGGACTGATCATTTCTCTCTTGCCAGTTAGGGAACCTTCATTTTACTTTCAATTGTAACACTGCACTCACCCCTGGGTCCTCTTGCTGCCTGCTTCCATCCACCGTCTGGGAAGACTTTGAGTACTGCTTCGAGTAAAGTAGTTGTAGAGGTGCAGATGTAGTGATAGGCACTAATGGGGCATACTCTTGGGGAGTCTTCCGGTGCAACACCTGCATATTAGTCCAGGAAAAGCGTGTCCTCACTAACCCCCATGTCTTCTCAGCCCCAATTTCGCCAGTAGACCTATAACGGCATGATAATATATATATATATATATATATATATATATATATATATATATATATATATATATATATATATATATATATAAGTGTATGTGATTTTTATACATCACTGTATATAATACATCTTGCATTGAGAAAACACCACTGGAATCGGAATAAAGGAAATTATTATGTAATACAGTTCACGTGCAGCACGGTTTTGGTAAGTAGCATTTTCAAAACCATATCATTATGTGCAGTATTAAAATATTGCAAATCCACAAAACCAACGAAATACATATTGTATATTTGACATTTTATTTTTAGTGTTCTGTGTAACACGGGCCATCGTTTAACCTTGAAAAATTCAATACAGTACCTGAAGCAGATACGCGTTTATCATATCAACAACATCAACGTGCGTTTTAAAAATAAAGCAAAATTGCTTTGAAAACTGTTCAAAATATTTACTTGGGGGCTAAGAATGAAACATGTCAAAAATGCCATTTTGATATGGCAATTGTCAAAATAAAGGGCAGCTGGAAGGTAAGAATTTACCAGTCAGGACAATGGCATTTAAATACGACTATTAAACTTTATCTGTGGGTAATGTGGTTTCTTCTAATGCTGCGGTTTTTAAACTGGGGTACGCGAGAAAAATTCTGAAATGGCAGACAACGCATTTTACTTAGTACCACTTCCCAATCTATTGCAAACTTTTATCATGTAATCAACGTTGAATAGCTAACACCAGACTGCTGTGCTGTAACATGAGTGTTCAGTGCACACATGGCTAATTTACATATTAAATATGTACGTTATAAATAAACCCTGTTGTTTAAATATCATATAAACAGTTGGGCGGTTAGTGCAGTCTGTCTTTGGGATATATATATATCCCATATTAAAAAAAAAACTAAAAGCCTAGTCTTTAACTCATTTTATTTCCTGTGTGCGTTCATGCCTGCAAGTCGATATATATATTTTTTTTCAATGACCCGATTAAAGTTTATTGTAACTTAAGTACTATTGGTTAATTTCAAAATACATAATGTATGGCCAATCAGAAACCGAAGTACTGCATGCGGTCTAGTTTGACAAGCCGTTATGTCTGGTGTGAGTTTTTAGTTTTTAATCCAGTGAACAAATATGGATTGTTGGCTCAATACTAGCAAAGGGCGATCAAGGCGAAATACCGTCAGAGATTAAAAACGCCAAAAATGTCTTGCGACTGGAGCGCTCTCCAGTTTCCCTGCCATCATCAGTGATTTGTGTGGTAACAAGCAGGGACATCCATCACACTGATACTAGGAAAGCGTTTTATTATTGTTTTTTAATTAGCATCAGTACTGTACGTTTTAGTCACCAAGAATTCAAAAATGCCAATATGTTTTCGTAATGAGGTCAGCTGTAGAGAGCCATGGATAGTGAACTTTTCTTTGCCGCCTTTTCTGTAATTGTATTATCAATAAAAATACATGATTGCCATTTGCTATCATGGAATAGTCCTATGTCATTTCTGAGTGACTGAGTTTAGCACGGAGGCTTCATTGATTTTAATTAATTAGTAATTACAATAAAATGATGTTGATGTTTCCAACAACTAGAAACCTGTTTTATCCAAAAGTAAATGTAATATATATTTTTTTCAATACTTTAACTTTTATAATTTTATCCATCACACAACCAAGCCAAGGCTTGTGCGTTTTGTTGTATCATGTTATTGTACAAATCTTTTTTTCTGTTTTTAATTTTATTATGACTGTATCTCAGATGGGGGTATGCGGTGGACTACTTTTTTGGAAAGGGGTATGCAGTTTATAAAGATTGAAAACCCCTGTTCTAATGTGATCTGGTACAATGAATGTCCTCTACTCAGAGATACACCAGCGTCACTGTGACACATTTCCCAATACTTTCCCCAGAAGTGACAGTGAGTATTGTAGAGACACCTTGGTTGTATCTACAGCTTTACATTTTTATTTTTTGTTCTTCAGAAACAAAAGGTCAGTAAACTTTGCTGGCATATTTAAAAACAAACACAAATAAGAAATGGTGGTTGGTTCTGAATCATCAAACATATTGACCCCCTCACTGAAGAAAATGTCCCCATAAAATTTAGAGTGGGGGCCACATTGACTCCCAGTCTGTAAGTCCTGGAGCAAACACTGTGAGATAATTGATAGTTAACCCCTCGGCCATAGTAAATTAAAAGCCTGCAGCTCACTGCACTCAGGGTGGGTGTTCAGAGGAGAGAACAAGAGCAAGAGAAAGAGCAAGCAGAGTGTGTTTAAAAATAGAGGATCAGTGAAAGCGATTGCCCAGCCTGACCTGAGTTTTGTTGTGTTTTATTTGTTCGAGATTTGTTTTGTTTGAATATTTATTTTGCTCTGTGAGCAGTGTTTTTGTTAAAATATTTTATTTATTTTGTGTTTTAACAATAAACGCCGCGCCTTTGCACCGCAGTATTTTTGTTTGTTTCCTTCCTGCATTCTGGCCTGACGCCACCACATTAGCCAACCCTCTCACAACCATTTATACCATTCGATTATTACTGAGACTTAATGGTATGTAAAAAAAGTACCATTGAAATACCATTGTGCATTTTTCTACCATTAAGAATACCATTTGCTACTATTAATTACCATTGCTTACCATTTAAGGCTCAATGGTTACCATTAGTATATTTTTGTAAGGGTCGTTTTCGAGGGAGCAACAGTTTTGTACCAAATATTGTGATTATTGGGAAAAATAATTTATTTGATGAGCTACTGCTATTTTAATTTTGTAGTGCAGTCCGCTAACTGGTGCTCTTCTTGACAGTCTCTGAGATACTGTATCAACATCAGACATATGTTATACTGTGTGATTCCAATGTTTACATGACCGTTCACTATACACTGATACTGTATATTGAAACAGATTGACATTCTTAATTCGCAAGTGTGAAGTTACTGAGCAACATGACTAAACGTACATTAACAACAAAAATAGCAGTCACATACTCTAGACAGCATTCAGAACTGGGCAGACACATGGCAAATGACATTTAATAGAGAAAAGTGTAAAGTATTGCATGCAGGCAAAAAAAAATGTGCATTGTAAATATCATATGGGAGATACTGAAATTGAAGAAGGGAACTATGAAAAAGACCTAGGAGTTTATGTTGTCTCAGAAATGTCTTCATCTAGACAATGTGGGGAAGCTATAAAAAAGGCCAACAAGAAGCTCGGATATATTGTGAGAAGTGTTGAATTTAAATCAAGGGAAGTAATGTTAAAACTTTACAATGCATTAGTAAGACCTCACCTAGAATATTGTGTTCAGTTCTGGTCACCTCGCTACAAAAAGTATATTGCTGATCTATAAAGAGTGCAAAGAAGAGCAACCAGAATTATCCCGGGTTTAAAAGGCATGTCGTATGCAGACAGGCTGTTACCATATAGGTAATTTTCCATTTTGGATCTTATTATAGTTTCCATAAGTTTACATATAATAGAAGTCAGGCTTATTGGTCTGTAGTTACCTGGTTCGGTTTTGTCTCCCTTTTGTGGATCGGTATTACTATTTTCCAGTCTGTCGGTACAACCCCTGTGTCAAGAGACTGTTGCATGATCTTGGTTAGCGGTTTGTAAATAACTTCTTTCATTTCTTTGAGTACTATTGGGAGGATCTCATCCTGCCCAGGGATTTGTTTATTTTAAGAGCTCTGTGACGGTGACTGGGCGGTGACGTCAGGCAGAAGCAGGAAGGGAAAAATACTGACACCAGGTACTGCAGTTCAAAAGAAAGAATCGGCTGGCCGCCGTTTTATTTTTAATACAAAAATAAATCAAATATTTTAACAAAACAAACTGCTGACAGAGCAAAAATAAAAAGGTTAAACAAAAATAATCACGAACACAAACCACGCGATCAGGCTGGGCAATAGCCTTCACTGATCCTTAAGGTTATTCTGTTTTGTTTTGTTTTAGCTCTTGCCTTGGCTCACTCCTCTCTCGTTCCTCCTCTTGAACACCCACCACGAGTGCCGAGAGCTGCCGGCTTTTATAACAGGTGACCATCTCCCGATTAGCAACAAATTCAATCACTTAATTCGGGAGATGGCCACCTTCTGCACGAGTTTACTAATTATGCTGTGGATGGGGCTTCCCATCCACACGAACTAAACAAACTAAAAACACACGGCTACGCCGTCATATAAATACATAAATAAAGCAAAATACGCGGCGCTTCACCGTCACAAATATAATAAATAAACCATAATACTACTACTACTACTAATAATAATAATAATAATAATAATAATAATAATAATAATAATAAAATACAAAATAACACGGGGCGGATGGGTAAAACCCCGTTCTAAAAATAAATAAACAAAACAATGTATAGGGCACCTCGCCCTGTTACAAGCTCCTAGTCCCTTTAATACTTCTGCCTCTGTTATGCTAAAGTTATTTAAAATTGGATAGGAACAGGTCGACATGTGGGGCTTGTTGTCTGTCTGCTCCTTTGTAAAACCTGTGAAAAGTAATCATTTAATATATTTGCTATTTTTTTCTTCATCTGTGATTTTGCCATTTGTGTCTCTTAGACATTTAACCTCCTCTTTGAATCTATTCAGTCTTGAACAAAGAAGACTACTTGGCGATCTGATTCAAACATTCAAAATCCTAAAAGGTATAGACAATGTCGACCCAGGGGACTTTTTTGACCTGAAAAAAGAAACCAGGGGTCACATATGGAGATTAGATAAAGGGGCATTCAGAAAAGAAAATAGGAGGCACTTTTTTACACACAGAATTGTGAGTTTCTGGAACCAACTACCCAGTAATGTTGTTGAAGCTGACACCCTGGGATCCTTCAAGAACCTGCTTGATGAGATTCTGGGATCAATAAGCTACTAACAACCAAACCACCAAGATGGGCTGAATGGCCTCCTCTCGTTTGTAAACTTTCTTATGTTCTTATGTTCTTACTGTGGTTTGTATTTTACTTGTATGTATTGTAATTGGACTTGCTGGGTATTTTGGATGCCAAGGTCAAAATGCCACACAAGGAGGAAGACTTTGGTCAAATTAGAGGGAGATTGTGTCTTTTTTTTCTTAATTTTTATTAGTTTTTGTAAAAGCCACAAACAGAAAAAACATTTTATATCCAAAAGAACAATGAACAAACATGCATAGCAATAGAATTCACAAAAGCAAAATTCCATAAAGATCAAAGGACAACCAACCATTCTACTCAAGCAGGCATTCCCCACTGCTGCCAGGTTTTTCAGTTCATAAATCATAATAACTTTTTTGGTATCACTTACCTATATTTTTCTAGTGAGTTCCTTGAACTAACTATGCATGCTCTCCATGCCAGACAAATAAGCTCTAGGAAAGTGGGAAGTGAAGTCCTGCTTTTGTTACATTTCTTAAAACTGCATCAACATAATTAATATCAAAGTCAACTCCAGAGGAGCTCATTTTTTAAACATTGAATTTGATCGGCTAGTAGTAGAGAGATTTAAAAACTATTTACTAATTATTTATTTTTCTCTATATTGTATTTAGCTGCGGTAATTTTGGGGAAAATAAAACTACCGGTAACCAACTACCATTAATTCTGCCAAGATTTAACAAGCAATTTAGACCCTTAAACTTCTCAGTATTGTACAGTACAGCCAACACAGCAAAACAAAGCCATTAAACTTCTCAGCCATTTTTTCTGACAGCAGCTGCTAAGTCTTTCAAACACAGTTGCTTATGCTTGGGAAGCAGTCACAAAGAAAGCCTGAAATGGATTTTAGCAAAACACACAACCGTACACAGGTCACGTGAAAGGGGCATAACTCAGTATAGTATTCAGTCCTTCAGTCAGTTCCGATCCAAGATATTCCTGGGTCCATGTGACAGGGCGAGGTGCCCTGTACATTTTGTTTATTTATTTTTAGATCGGGGTCTCCCCCTCCGCCCCTGTGCAGTATGTTTTTGTATTTGTTATTTGTTTGTTTATTTTTATGTCGGCGAAGCCGTATGTTATTTTGTATTAGGG
>JAGXEW010001433.1:0-19991 GCA_030684275.1 Acipenser oxyrinchus oxyrinchus | reverse complement strand
GTTGTTCTCATAACATTAATGAAACTCCACTTTCAATGTTCTTGCTGTTATTATAAACACAAGGAATTGGTGGAACCCCCTTAGCAAGACTTTGATTTCAGAAGAATCTCTAGACAGCCTTCCCAACTTTCTCGCTGAGAAGTGCAGTAACAAGTATCTGACTCCTTGAGCAAAAGGGGTCCCTTTTACTCAGGAAAGTGCTTCATCAGAGGCTCATTCATTTGTGTAAAGCTGCTAAACCATTTTGGTCATTAGTTTGAAATCTGTGCATTTGTTGGTAATTTTGGCAATGTGTGACAGTTTTGCGGGGTGCCCAGTACTACATTTTAATGGTGAACAGCCATCCTGAGACTGTGTGATGTTTACCATCTCTGTGGATTTGTAAATGTTTTACTGTTGTGTAGGCATAAATCACAATACCCATCCCTATATATCTGCTTTTGAACTAAAATTATAAAACCTTGAGTTTTAAAGATTTACTTTTGGGGTATATATAACATTCCGCCAGACCTTGTTGCACCTGTTTCTAATGGCTCTACTTCTGTTTTAGGCGCTAACTAGACAAATTTGAAAAGACTAAATCAGGCTGGATCCCAGTCATTCCTTGTTCAACCAGGAGCAGAGACATGTGGCATTTACACATTTAATTTTACCGGGGAATAACTCTTTCACTCGGGTTTGCATTTATAGAGAACATTGATTTAAGAAGCCTCCATCAGAATATAATTTCTGGATGTCAACTTAAACTCTGAAAGTTGATTAGATTATTTTGCTCTGCGTCACATTCAATCTTCTGTACATTACGGACAAGGCATTCTGTTAGCCCACTTGAAGCTACAGTCTGCCTTTGCAGTTGACAAATAAACTGATTGAAGGCCATTTTGGATGAATCTTCACATTCCAAGTTTTTCATATATATTATCCAGCTAAAACCCTTACAGCTAATATATATATAGTAAAATAAAGTGAAAAATAAAATAAATTGTAAGTATCTATAATTAATTACAAGTAAAAATAAATAATTATATATAATATTCAGCCCCTTGAGCAATATTGCTGGTAGAGGGGCCTGGGCAATACAAACAGTGAGGAATTCAGAGGGAGTCTACATCTTTTACATCTGGACTTGTTTATCTTTCGAATTGCACTTCAAGCCTTGGATGGGGACCTTTTTGTAACATGTTAAACTCAGGTCCAGTATTCATTTCCGCTTGAGTACGGGCTGGCCAGCCCAGGACATTGATTCTTAATGCTGGAGTCTTAGAGCAGGTGCTGAAGCTTGCTGTGGAGAAAAATCTGGTATGTCCAAGTCTCTTGACTGCAGGAAGTTTCATTGCAGGATTTAATCTGTACTTGCTTGGCATGAGAAAGCGCAGCTTAAAGCTTCAGCTGGCGCTTTTTCTGCATAACAAGCATGAAACTGCCACCACCTCACCACCCTGGCGCCTGTTCTCAGGCATGGGATGTGACGTGCAGTGCAAAATATATAGCGAGCTTAGCGTTGAGTAAGCTCATTTTGGTCTACTAGATGAATTCTTCTCACTTCAAAGTGAGGGGGAATGCCTTCTTAACTCTAGTTGCAGACATCACAACTTTGCACTCAACCGTTACAACAGCCTTTTGTGAAGCAAGCAGGCTAACAGTTGATTCGTATACACAGCAATCTGCAGATCACCGTGGATGACTGTAAGCTCGCTTTGCACTAGTTGCCATAGCCATCTGTGTGGCCATCCTGACAATTTGCCTGTGCCGATACAGTTTGACAAGATTTTCGCAGGTGAAGCACATAAGAGAAACCCATTTTAAATCTGGAATTTACTTTCTAGCCAATATTGCATTGAAACCTTATGGGACATTGGTCTTTTAAGAACCTGAAACTGGATTTGCTGCATTGAATGGCTTCTCTGAGATCATGATTTAGTTTTTGAGTTGAAATCCCTAACAACTGTTTTTTACCTCCCAGCTACAACTGATTGAAATTGTGAGAACACCTTAATGAAAAGCACGACGCCGTTCAACAAATATCAGAATAAGAGCTCGACACCTGTGTTCCTGACATAGCAAAACTTGTCATCTTATGCAAGCAATTATAGCTGTGATTATATTCTGTACAATTTCAACGCAACAATTTTATTTTAGCACCTGTTATGGACCGCTGTGTTCTGACAGCAGCACCAAGCAAAAAATCCAGTCTGCTTCCCAATTGTACACATTGCTCGTCAAAAGTCCAGCTGACAAGTTCAAACGCTTTTAGAGTACTGTATATATATATGATATACTTTAAACTATATATTATACCATATAAAATATTACAGTTAAATATTACATATGTATATTTTATGATAATAATATAAACTCCGGGGATGTTTCAAATTTTCCTCCATTTTGAGTGGGAACCGAGTCAAACTCAGTTTAAAGTCTCAAAGACTCAGGTTAGCGCAGCATAGAACAACGGTATAAACAATTGGAGAATAAATAAGAAATTTGAATCACATTTGAGTAACAAAATTTAATGGATTCTTTGAGAGAATATACCTTGAGTCTTAAAAGCACTGACAGGTGCGTGTATTCTTTCTATTACAATGGAAAGAAGCTGAAAAGCAAATTTCTGAACACTTGTGCAGAGGGCACACAAAGAAACTAACTTGCACGTTGAGTTGCTAGCTACCTTCTGTACAGTCTATGAGAAGAAGGGGTTTAACGAGGAGAACTGTGCTGGCCATTCCTTCTTTGAAATGTAAATAGCTTTAATCCCAGAACACGCTCAGCATAAGCATCCCAGTATGGTGTATTTTTCAATAACAACCCTGAAACTAGGTACTGTTGGATATTGCTGGCTTGCTGTGACTCCGTTTTGATCCACTCACAGGTTACAAGTCTGCCGATTCATCCACCTTATAGTACAGCCGTGATACAGGTTTCTTGTCCAAGTGCAACAGTTGGTGCAAGAAATGAAGATTAACATTTTGATTCAGGTGTGAATACACAAAGTCTTACAGCTTAAAACCAAATAGCCGCCTGTATTTTTATTTTGCCATCTGAAATGAGCTTTCTTAGCAACTCGGATTTCAAACCTGCATTCGAACTATCACCACGCAAATCTGAGAGGATGCTTATAGTGTTAAGTTGCTACAGCTGTTAAGGCCTGTGAGCCGCCTATACAAAGAAGTTGTGCTCAGAAAAATATTAATATTGTTCTGGCTTTGGGTCATGAGAAACATGCTGTCAAAGGTTAACAGGCATGCCTTTTCTGACAACAACCGTTAAACTTAGTACACTGATTCACATTCTTGGCTTTCTTTGCAGGACTCTAAAGGATGGCGCACTTGAAGGATAAGGAAGTCTGCTCCCAGTTAAGCATTTTTCTCACATTTGAGAATTACATGGATAGTACAGTACATTTAAATTCTTAAAGGGAATAACACATTAGTGATCCAATAACTTTTATGTGACAGAGGGTTTGTAAGTTAATCAACCTGAAGTTGGGACACCACTGGAATTGCATCAGTATTCAAACCCACTTCACCCACGACTTCCAGAATTGCATCACAGCGTACACAAGTTAACCCATCCTTGTCACTTGAAGTAAGCATGTATAACTCAGTTTGGCTTACAACTCAGTTTTTGGTAACCTAAACTTTTTTGTCTGGAAGTTTGCTTACCTTTGTACCATTGCAGGTTAATACGCCTTACACTGCTGAAGGTTTCTATAACAGTGAAAATGGGGCACTGCAGTTCAAATATTTTGTGAAGTGTAGATATATATATATAGATATATATACATGGTTAATAAAAATATACACTTTACATAGATTAAACAAACGTGCAGACTCAAGGTGTAACGCCCTTGAATGCAGAATCACAGGAAATGACACCTTTCATCTGGCTTTAGTTTTTCTGAAAACATGTACCTTAGTTTCAATCCTGTATCCCTGAGCACAATGATGAAACACGCAGGAACTGTTCTATCCGCTGCCTTCTGAAAGCACTGTTACCTGAAAAGGAGCAGAAAGAGAAAGTATTAGCCTCTGTCACGACTGAGTTTGAAGCAGACATCTTCTGAGTCATCCTTTGGACTCAGCAGTTTGAGCTAGACTAACTGTATCACTCTTTTAATGTGCAATTGCTATAATCATAAAATATTAGGTGAAAGGGATACAGCAACACAAAAAGAAAAACAATTGATAATAATTGAAACTTGAGCAAACTAAATGAAAATACCTCTTTGAATACACAAGGATCTGCCCTCATTACATAATAATACGAATAGTAAATACCTTAAAATTACAGCATACGTATCAAAGTTATCAATGCACATTACATACAGTTCAGAAGCAAAATTTTGAATCACACATTTTTGAATCGCTTTCTTTCAGTCATGATTAAGCATTTCAGTATGCACCTTACCGTCTGCATATTTTTCGTTACAAGATGCAAACCATCACTGTTGAAATGCAGGTCTCTAAACAGCAGTGTAATTCCAGAAAATAACAAACCTGTGCTTGAGTTCCCAGCACAGTTGATCAGACATCGTTTAAGATGTAAAGTGGGTATAGCAGTTAGATGTCTATACAAGAAACGTTGTCTTTTGTTGCTTACTGTATTTTAAAGACAGTCCAGGTTATAAAGAACACCTGTTGTGTCCTGTGTTACAAGTATCTATGCAGGCAGTTGATAGAAACTTTACCTGTTGTGTCCGGTGGACAATCTATGCAGCAGCAGTTCAACGATGACCCAGTGAGTTTTCCTGTGGCAGTGCATTGAGAGGCAGTTGCACTTCTATTACGACATTTGTCATGTACAATGCATTCTAAGCAGTCCAGTAGAATCCATCTAGTCTGCTTTTGCTGCATTATGTATCCTTGCAGTTAAGTCTATACATTGAGTGTCTTTTTTGTTCAGCATGTATTGTATGCAGTCCAGCTCTATACAGCTTGCACGTGTCTGTGACATGTATCTATGAAGTCCAGCACAATACAGACAAAGTCAGGCTGCTTTCAGTGTGGTACATGTATCGCATGGAGCACAGTTTCATACTAACAACCGTTGAGGCACAAATAAAAACATCTATATATGGTATTGATTTCATCAAAACACGTTGCTGCTTAAACTGGACTGTGGTACATGTATCTATAACATAGCTGGCAACTTGTTGCTGCTGTGCCTGTACAGCTCTGATACACTTCCAGTTCTACCAGACAAACGTGTCTGCAGTGTCAGGTGTCATGCGAGTCCAGTGCTACAGGACAGTTGAAAGGAAGTCAACATGTATCAATGCAGTCACAACTACAGGGACACATTGTCTCTGTGGCTGACACCAAATCATGCAGTAGAGCCATACAGTCACTGTCTCTTGAGACACATGTGTATGCTTCAGTTAACTGGATAAAAATTCTCTCTCCTCAACAAGGCGACATCACCCATGCACAAAGCAATTGAAAGCTGGCAGCCACTAGCCTCTTAAACAACCTTGTGTGCAGGGGGTGTGGAACAATTCCACCACAGAAAGAATGGCAAAATGGGAACAGCACTTTGAACAGGAATACAATCACTCCGAAAACAACGCTGCCTTAAGTGCTTTCCAGCCGCGGAATTCTCTGACAACATCTGTAACCGACAGTGATACAAAAGTTGCTTTATGCACAGTCCTGCTAAGCCTGTGCAAACAAACACGCGGCTCCTTTCTGTGTCATCTTGTTGGTGACATCTACCACTACAGTTGGGGAATTATGCTCATTAGAACTGGAACTACATCATTGAAACCTCAACATTACTTTGTATTGAATCATTCCAGCTTGTGTCTGGCATCTAGCGTGTATCTGCTGAAACAAGCTGACTGTCTCTCTCCAATCCAGCTCACAGCAGACAGGGACAGCTTAACAAACCAGGGAAAGGCTCCGTTCTGTCCCAGTAGAACATGTCTGCTGCCCCTGCCTGCGGTCAGTCCATCTGCAGAATCCAATCTGAGTTGAAGCACACTGTGAAGAACATGTTGGCTCTGGCAGTGCTGTCCATCAGACTAACAGTCACTTAAAACGACAGCAGCGAGCAGTGCTTGCTGTTCCCAGTGCACCAGCATAAGAACTCAAAGGCTGGGTTCTATGCACGGGGTCTGTCTTAACCCACAGCACAAAGAACGAAACTGGCTGCTGTCCCAGGTTGGCTGTGCGGTCGACAGTCCACCAAAGAAAACATAGTGCAAGTAAAAAGGAGCATTGCAGCTTCAAATCAGCATAGCTGAGAATACTCTTTGTGACCGGAGCAAGTGACTTAACCTCCTTGTGCTCACGTTGAGGAGCAGGAGCACCGTAATCAAAGTGAGGCAAGAAGCCTTCTGAGACCCACTTTGTAACACACTTTGATTTTTGCGCACATGACACTTCCAACGCGTTGCTTCAGCCTGCTGATCACTCGTTCAATGTGGAATGACTTCTCATCAGAACACAGTGTACTAAATGCCTTGCAGCTGCTGCATTGAAAGCTAACCAGCATGAAAACCGCCAGCCGTTGCAAATTGGCATCAAACGACACAGCAGCTTGTTCCAGCCCGCTGCAATCAGCTCAACTGACTCAGCTGTCCCAGGTGTGGCCTTCAAACATGCTCAACTAGGAAGTGGATATCTCCGCCCATTAAACAGCAAAAGATAAACATCTTTAAATATGGTTACTTTCATCAGCCCAACAAAGAAACTTAAAACCATATCCAGCTGCATGAGTCTGCCTGTCAGCTAAATTGCATCAGTTGATTCAAATCACATTTTGAGTCGTTTTTGGCATGGCCTACAGTAGCCCTGAAACATGCAGGCTGCTTGTAGCTAATTCAACATGTTACATGTCAACAGAAACACAGTTGCTGCAGAAAAGTGGAGTTTATCCGCTGAACTGAGGGCTTTAGAAGAGAAGATTTGCCACTAAATGCCGCAAAGCTGCGTTAATCATTAGGCTGCAAGCTAAACTCGGGGCTGCTGATGTGCAATCGGCTTCGTCTGAGACGCAAGGAGGTCAGATGACCGGAGCCACACAAACGACTGCCAGGATTTTCGCCTTGAAGCTGGTAGCGCCATCGGTCAGAATGCTAATACAGAACAGAGATGAAACCAGAAAAGGGAGGAACAACAGCTTCACACGGCACTTGCATTCAAGAAAATTGCACAAAAAAACGCCTACCGCAGACGATAAGGCTGATAACTACTGTAAGCTTTAGCAGCTGTTTCATAGGCCGTGGTGTTCATAAACACCGAGGGCACAACCGCAGCAAGAAGGGAAAACAGGCACCTTCCCATGACAGGTGAAACTCGAGACGATGCAAAGCCAAAATCAGCAATTGGAAAGTCGGTATAACTGCTTCCAACCGGCAGTGCATGGATGAGAACACATTGCAGCTTAAACCAGAGATGAAGGATTTGTCCTATCCAAGCCTAAATTGTATCACTTTGTAAAATCACCTTTGAGGACATTGGGTCGGCACCCGCCAGACCGACAAACTAAACACCATACCTTTACAGACAGACAACGAGGAACATATACATACAGGGGCCACTTGCAACGATAAGTCAGCATATAATAACAGCTTATCTGGCAGTTGGCTTTGTTCAGAACTCTTTGATCAAAGCCTACCAGCTGCTGTGTTATTTACTGATAGATGATCAAGGTGCGGCTGTTCAATTCTTTTCCAGCGACGTGGACATGCCCGGTGTCACAGATGAACTAGGCAGTCAGGACACCTTGAGGCATTTGGAAGCGAGATTCTAGAACAACCAGTTTGACAATGCACCAGTTAGAAGAGAAAGGCCGGAACAAAATCTTTTTTTCTTGATGCTTTGACCAGAAAACTGCAGATTAATAGCCTGTCCAGAAACCTCATTTTTTCAGATCCAAGCTGAAATGGAGCAGCTGTTTCAAAGGCGCAGGTTTTTTGGAACATTTAGGAACCCAGAGCCAACTTTTTTGTGTACACAACAGTAAGCATAGTTCCACGACATTGTGCAGATAATCAATTGTGGACAAGTACAACGCAGTTAGAAGCAGAAAGGAGGAATAACATCTTTAAATCTGGAGTTGCTTTCATCAGAAAACATTGCAGCTTAAAGCCTTACAGCTGCGTGTATTTTCTGATAACAAGCTGAAACTCGGAGCAGCTGATTCAAATTCGCGGCGTTCTGAGACACGGGGAGGCGGAGCCCGCAGCACAAACAAACAAAGGCAGGCAGCCTTCCCAGCGACAGCGTGGCGCATCGTGTGAGAAGTACAGTGTGGACAAGTACAACGCAGTTAGAAGCAGAAAGGAGGAATAACATCTTTAAATCTGGAGTTGCTTTCATCAGAAAACATTGCAGCTTAAAGCCTTACAGCTGCGTGTATTTTTCTGATAACAAGCTGAAACTCGAGCAGCTGATTCAAATTCCGGCGTTCTGAGACACGGGGAGGGCGGAGCCCGCAGCACAAACAAACAAAGGCAGGCAGCCTTCCCAGCACAGCGTGTGAATGACATCGTGTGAGAAGTACGAGTGGACAAGTACAACGCAGTTAGAAGCAGAAAGGAGGAATAACATCTTTAAATCTGGAGTTGCTTTCATCAGAAAACATTGCAGCTAAAAGCCTTACAGCTGCGTGTATTTTTCTGATAACAAGCTGAAACTCGGAGCAGCTGATTCAAATTCGCGGCGTTCTGAGACACGGGGAGGGCGGAGCCCGCAGCACAAACAAACAAAGGCAGGCAGCCTTCCCAGCGACAGCGTGTGGAAGACATCGTGTGAGAAGTACGTGTGGACAAGTACAACGCAGTTAGAAGCAGAAAGGAGGAATAACATCTTTAAATCTGGAGTTGCTTTCATCAGAAAACATTGCAGCTTAAAGCCTTACAGCTGCGTGTATTTTTCTGATAACAAGCTGAAACTCGGAGCAGCTGATTCAAATTCGCGGCGTTCTGAGACACGGGGAGGGCGGAGCCCGCAGCACAAACAAACGAAAGGCAGGCAGCCTTCCCAGCGACATCGTGTGAGCAAGTGCGGAGTCAGTGACAAGTACAACGCAGTTAGAAGCAGAAAGGAGGAATAACATCTTTAAATCTGGAGTTGCTTTCATCAGAAAACATTGCAGCTTAAAGCCTTACAGCTGCGTGTATTTTTCTGATAACAAGCTGAAACTCGAGCAGCTGATTCAAATTCGCGGCGTTCTGAGACACGGGGAGGGCGGAGCCCGCAGCACAAACAAACAAAGGCAGGCAGCCTTCCAGCGACAGCGTTGGAAGCATCGTGTGAGAAGTACAGTGGACAAGTACAACGCAGTTAGAAGCAGAAAGGAGGAATAACATCTTTAAATCTGGAGTTGCTTTCATCAGAAAACATTGCAGCTTAAAGCCTTACAGCTGCGTGTATTTTTCTGATAACAAGCTGAAACTCGGAGCAGCTGATTCAAATTCCGGCGTTCTGAGACACGGGGAGGGCGGAGCCCGCAGCACAAACAAACGAAAGGCAGGCAGCCTTCCCAGCACAGCGTGGAAGCGACATCGTGTGAGAAGTACAGTGGACAAGTACAACGCAGTTAGAAGCAGAAAGGAGGAATAACATCTTTAAATCTGGAGTTGCTTTCATCAGAAAACATTGCAGCTTAAAGCCTTACAGCTGCGTGTATTTTTCTGATAACAAGCTGAAACTCGAGCAGCTGATTCAAATTCCGGCGTTCTGAGACACGGGGAGGGCGGAGCCCGCAGCACAAACAAACGAAAGGCAGGCAGCCTTCCCAGCGACATCGTGTGAGAGCACATCGTGGTGAAGTACAAGTGGACAATACGCAGTTAGAAGCAGAAAGGAGGAATAACATCTTTAAATCTGGAGTTGCTTTCATCAGAAAACATTGCAGCTTAAAGCCTTACAGCTGCGTGTATTTTTCTGATAACAAGCTGAAACTCGAGCAGCTGATTCAAATTCCGCGGCGTTCTGAGACACGGGGAGGGCGGAGCCCGCAGCACAAACAAACAAAGGCAGGCAGCCTTCCCAGCGACAGCGTGGAAGCGACATCGTGTGAGAAGTACATGTGGACAAGTACAACGCAGTTAGAAGCAGAAAGGAGGAATAACATCTTTAAATCTGGAGTTGCTTTCATCAGAAAACATTGCAGCTTAAAGCCTTACAGCTGCGTGTATTTTTCTGATAACAAGCTGAAACTCGGAGCAGCTGATTCAAATTCCGGCGTTCTGAGACACGGGGAGGGCGGAGCCCGCAGCACAAACAAACGAAAGGCACAGGCCCCAGCCTTCCCAGCGACATCGTGTGAGAAGTACGTAGTGGACAAGTACAACGCAGTTAGAAGCAGAAAGGAGGAATAACATCTTTAAATCTGGAGTTGCTTTCATCAGAAAACATTGCAGCTTAAAGCCTTACAGCTGCGTGTATTTTCTGATAACAAGCTGAAACTCGGAGCAGCTGATTCAAATTCCGGCGTTCTGAGACACGGGGAGGGCGGAGCCCGCAGCACAAACAAACGAAAGGCAGGCAGCCTTCCCAGCGACATCGTGGAGCGACATCGTGGGAGAAGTACATGTGGACAAGTACAACGCAGTTAGAAGCAGAAAGGAGGAATTACATCTTTAAATCTGGAGTTGCTTTAATCAGAAAACATTGCAGCTTAAAGCCTTACAGCTGCGTGTATTTTTCTGATAACAAGCTGAAACTCGGAGCAGCTGATTCAAATTCCGGCGTTCTGAGACACGGGGGAGGCGGAGCCCGCAGCACAAACAAACAAAGGCAGGCAGCCTTCCCAGCGACAGCGTGTGAAGCACATCGTGGAGAAGTACAGTGGACAAGTACAACGCAGTTAGAAGCAGAAAGGAGGAATTACATCTTTAAATCTGGAGTTGCTTTCATCAGAAAACATTGCAGCTTAAAGCCTTACAGCTGCGTGTATTTTTCTGATAACAAGCTGAAACTCGAGCAGCTGATTCAAATTCGCGGCGTTCTGAGACACGGGGAGGCGGAGCCCGCAGCACAAACAAACGAAAGGCAGGCAGCCTTCCCAGCAGCAGTGAAGCGATCGTGTGAGAAGTACGAGTGGACAAGTACAACGCAGTTAGAAGCAGAAAGGAGGAATAACATCTTTAAATCTGGAGTTGCTTTCATCAGAAAACATTGCAGCTTAAAGCCTTACAGCTGCGTGTATTTTCTGATAACAAGCTGAAACTCGGAGCAGCTGATTCAAATTCGCGGCGTTCTGAGACACGGGGAGGGCGGAGCCCGAGCACAAACAAACAAAGGCAGGCAGGCTTCCCAGCGACAGCGTGTGAAGCGACATCGTGTGAGAAGTACAGTGGACAAGTACAACGCAGTTAGAAGCAGAAAGGAGGAATAACATCTTTAAATCTGGAGTTGCTTTAATCAGAAAACATTGCAGCTTAAAGCCTTACAGCTGCGTGTATTTTCTGATAACAAGCTGAAACTCGAGCAGCTGATTCAAATCCGCGGCGTTCTGAGACACGGGGAGGGCGGAGCCCGCAGCACAAACAAACGAAAGGCAGGCAGCCTTCCCAGCGACAGCGTGGAGCGACATCGTGGGAGAAGTACAGTGGACAAGTACAACGCAGTTAGAAGCAGAAAGGAGGAATTACATCTTTAAATCTGGAGTTGCTTTAATCAGAAAACATTGCAGCTTAAAGCCTTACAGCTGCGTGTATTTTTCTGATAACAAGCTGAAACTCGGAGCAGCTGATTCAAATTCGCGGCGTTCTGAGACACGGGGAGGGCGGAGCCCGCAGCACAAACAAACAAAGGCAGGCAGCCTTCCCAGCGACAGCGTGTGGAAGCGACATCGTGGGAGAAGTACAGTCGTGGACAAGTACAACGCAGTTAGAAGCAGAAAGGAGGAATTACATCTTTAAATCTGGAGTTGCTTTAATCAGAAAACATTGCAGCTTAAAGCCTTACAGCTGCGTGTATTTTTCTGATAACAAGCTGAAACTCGAGCAGCTGATTCAAATCCGCGGCGTTCTGAGACACGGGGAGGGCGGAGCCCGCAGCACAAACAAACAAAAGGCAGACAGGCTTCCCAGCGACAGCGTGTGGAGCGACATCGTGTGAGAAGTACAGTCGTGGACAAGTACAACGCAGTTAGAAGCAGAAAGGAGGAATTACATCTTTAAATCTGGAGTTGCTTTAATCAGAAAACATTGCAGCTTAAAGCCTTACAGCTGCGTGTATTTTTCTGATAACAAGCTGAAACTCGGAGCAGCTGATTCAAATTCCGGCGTTCTGAGACACGGGGGAGGGCGGAGCCCGCAGCACAAACAAACAAAGGCAGGCAGGCTTCCCAGCGACAGCGTGTAGCACATCGTGGAGAAGTACAGTCGTGGACAAGTACAACGCAGTTAGAAGCAGAAAGGAGGAATAACATCTTTAAATCTGGAGTTGCTTTCATCAGAAAACATTGCAGCTTAAAGCCTTACAGCTGCGTGTATTTTTCTGATAACAAGCTGAAACTCGGAGCAGCTGATTCAAATTCTGCGGCGTTCTGAGACACGGGGAGGGCGGAGCCCGCAGCACAAACAAACAAAGGCAGGCAGGCTTCCCAGCGACAGCGTGTGGACGACATCGTGTGAGAAGTACGAGTGGACAAGTACAACGCAGTTAGAAGCAGAAAGGAGGAATTACATCTTTAAATCTGGAGTTGCTTTAATCAGAAAACATTGCAGCTTAAAGCCTTACAGCTGCGTGTATTTTTCTGATAACAAGCTGAAACTCGGAGCAGCTGATTCAAATCCGGCGTTCTGAGACACGGGGAGGCGGAGCCCGCAGCACAAACAAACAAAAGGCAGGCAGGCTTCCCAGCGACAGCGTGTGAAGCGACATCGTGGAGAAGTACAGTGTGGACAAGTACAACGCAGTTAGAAGCAGAAAGGAGGAATTACATCTTTAAATCTGGAGTTGCTTTAATCAGAAAACATTGCAGCTTAAAGCCTTACAGCTGCGTGTATTTTTCTGATAACAAGCTGAAACTCGGAGCAGCTGATTCAAATTCCGGCGTTCTGAGACACGGGGAGGGCGGAGCCCGCAGCACAAACAAACAAAGGCAGGCAGGCTTCCCAGCGACAGCGTGTGAAGCGACATCGTGGAGAAGTACAGTGTGGACAAGTACAACGCAGTTAGAAGCAGAAAGGAGGAATTACATCTTTAAATCTGGAGTTGCTTTAATCAGAAAACATTGCAGCTTAAAGCCTTACAGCTGCGTGTATTTTTCTGATAACAAGCTGAAACTCGGAGCAGCTGATTCAAATCCGCGCGTTCTGAGACACGGGGAGGCGGAGCCCGCAGCACAAACAAACAAAAGGCAGGCAGGCTTCCCAGCGACAGCGTGGAAGCGACATCGTGTGAGAAGTACATGTGGACAAGTACAACGCAGTTAGAAGCAGAAAGGAGGAATTACATCTTTAAATCTGGAGTTGCTTTAATCAGAAAACATTGCAGCTTAAAGCCTTGCAGCTGCGTGTATTTTTCTGATAACAAGCTGAAACTCGAGCAGCTGATTCAAATCCCGGCGTTCTGAGACACGGGGAGGCGGAGCCCGCAGCACAAACAAACAAAAGGCAGACAGGCTTCCCAGCGACAGCGTGTGGAAGCGACATCGTGGGAGAAGTACAGTCGTGGACAAGTACAACGCAGTTAGAAGCAGAAAGGAGGAATTACATCTTTAAATCTGGAGTTGCTTTAATCAGAAAACATTGCAGCTTAAAGCCTTGCAGCTGCGTGTATTTTTCTGATAACAAGCTGAAACTCGGAGCAGCTGATTCAAATCCGCGGCGTTCTGAGACACGGGGAGGGCGGAGCCCGCAGCACAAACAAACAAAGGCAGACAGGCTTCCCAGCGACAGCGTGTGGAAGCGACATCGTGTGAGAAGTACAGGTGGACAAGTACAGCGCAGTTAGAAGCAGAAAGGAGGAATTACATCTTTAAATCTGGAGTTGCTTTAATCAGAAAACATTGCAGCTTAAAGCCTTACAGCTGCGTGTATTTTTCTGATAACAAGCTGAAACTCGGAGCAGCTGATTCAAATTCGCGGCGTTCTGAGACACGGGGAGGAAGGAGCCCGCAGCACAAACAAACAAAGGCAGACAGGCTTCCCAGCGACAGCGTGTGGAAGCGACATCGTGGGAGAAGTACAGTCGTGGACAAGTACAGCGCAGTTAGAAGCAGAAAGGAGGAATTACACCTTTAAATCTGGAGTTGCTTTAATCAGAAAACATTGCAGCTTAAAGCCTTGCAGCTGCGTGTATTTTTCTGATAACAAGCTGAAACTTCGAGCAGCTGATTCAAATCCCGGCGTTCTGAGACACGGGGAGGGCGGAGCCCGCAGCACAAACAAACAAAAGCAGACAGGCTTCCCAGCGACAGCGTGTGGAAGCGACATCGTGGAGAAGTACAGTCGTGGACAAGTACAGCGCAGTTAGAAGCAGAAAGGAGGAATTACACCTTTAAATCTGGAGTTGCTTTAATCAGAAAACATTGCAGCTTAAAGCCTTGCAGCTGCGTGTATTTTCTGATAACAAGCTGAAACTCGGAGCAGCTGATTCAAATCCCGGCGTTCTGAGACACGGGGAGGCGGAGCCCGCGAGCACAAACAAACAAAGGCAGACAGGCTTCCCAGCCACAGCGTGTGAAGCGACATCGTGGGAGAAGTACAGTCGTGGACAAGTACAGCGCAGTTAGAAGCAGAAAGGAGGAATTACACCTTTAAATCTGGAGTTGCTTTAATCAGAAAACATTGCAGCTTAAAGCCTTGCAGCTGCGTGTATTTTTCTGATAACAAGCTGAAACTCGAGCAGCTGATTCAAATCCCGCGGCGTTCTGAGACACGGGGGAAGAGGGGCGGAGCCCGCAGCACAAACAAACAAAGGCAGACAGGCTTCCCAGCGACAGCGTGTGGAAGCGACATCGTGGGAGAAGTACAGTCGTGGACAAGTACAGCGCAGTTAGAAGCAGAAAGGAGGAATTACACCTTTAAATCTGGAGTTGCTTTAATCAGAAAACATTGCAGCTTAAAGCCTTGCAGCTGTGTGTATTTTTCTGATAACAAGCTGAAACTCGGAGCAGCTGATTCAAATCCTACGGCGTTCTGAGACACGGCGGAGCCCGCAGCACAAACAAACAAAGGCAAACAGGCTTCCCAGCCACAGCGTGTGGAAGCGACATCGTGGTAGAAGTACAGTCGTGGACAAGTACAGCGCAGTTAGAAGCAGTTTGAAAGCAGGTTGACAGCTGCAGAAGCTAAACTAAACTTTAAAAAAATGGTCTTCAAGCCAGTAATCTGTGACAACTGCATGATGTGGGAAATCCGAGAAAACCCAACAGAGCTCAACCAAGTGTGTGTAAAGTGCTGCACGATCCAGGACTTGCTCCAGCGATTAAGCCTGCTAGAAAAGGAGCTGGAGGAAATGAGACAGCAACAGGAGCTTGAGGAGCTGGCACACCCACAATTCATGGAAGTCTGCACCCCTAGCAGACTGAAAGCCACCACGGAGATGGAAGAAAGTCGAAACAGCTGGGTTCAGATAGGCAGAAGCAGGGAAAAAAGAAACTTCGTCTAACACAACCACCAGAAATCCAAACATCCAACAAATTTGAGCCACTTCAACATTTAGATGACCAAAACCAACATCAAGAGAATGAAAGAAACAACATCCAGGACCCTATAAACAGTGCTGGCCAGGCAGCAAAAAGAAGGGAGGTCATGATCGTTGGGGACTCCATATTGAGAAACACAGCAAGTTCAGTTCGCAGTTTGGACCCCTTACTACAACAGTGTGCTGCCTTCCAGGAGCCTCAGTCAAGCACATCACTGAGAATGTGGACAGGCTCCTAGAACGAACAGGAGACGACCCGGTAGTAGTCGTCCACATCGGTACAAACAACATTGGAAGAGACAGGCCAAGATCCCTGCAAAACAAATTCAGAGAGCTAGGAAGGAAATTAAAAGGCAAGACCAAAACTGTGGTATTTTCTGGGATACTGCCGGCCCTGCAAAGGACCATATGGACAGCTGGAAATACAAAATCAAAATGCATGGCTGAAATCGTGGTGCACCCAGGAAGGCTTCACCTTTCTTGAACATTGGAGCACATTCTACAACAAGGACTATCTATACAGGTGGGACGGACTGCACTTAAACAGAAAGGGAACCAATCTACTGGAGAAAGGATCCTTCAGGAGGTCCAGAAGCATTTAAACTAGAAAGGAAGGGGAGAAAACAAAAACAGAAGGGAGACCACATCAAAACAAGGACAACAACTCAGGTAAGACAACTATTAAATGTATCTATCTTAATGCTAGAAGTCTCAGAAACAAAATGTTAGAACTTGAAGCTACTGCACTAACAAGTAACTACGATGTGATAGGTGTTACAGAAACTTGGTTGTCTGAGAGTGATGGAGACGAATATAATATTAGTGGGTACACACTATATAGGAAAGACAGGCAGGACAGAAGAGGCGGAGGGGTAGCGCTATACATAAGAAATAGTCTTGAAGCCCAGGTGTTAAATCAGGACAAAGAAAACAATGCAGAATCAATATGGGTCAGAATAATGGACACAAATTCAAAGGGCATAATAATAGGAGCATGCTATAGACCGCCAAACTCAGACGCTGAGCAAAATAATCTGTTGTACAATGACATTCGAAATGCGTGTAGAAAAGGAGAAGCCATACTAATGGGGATTTCAACTTCCCCGTATAAAATGGGAGAACCCGTGGGGGCACGACGGACGAAATTGAAATGGTAGAAATGACAAATGACTGCTTCCTAACGCAATTTGTCAAGGCACCGACTAGAGGGGAGGCATACCTTGATTTAATCTTTTCAAATAATGAAGACAGAATAACTAAAACAGAGGTCAGAGAGCCATTGGCAAACTCAGACCACAACATGGTCTCATTTGAAATATTTTTAAAACCCCAAAAGTAATGACTAAAGCTAAGGTTTACAATTTTAGAAAAGCAAACTATGAAGGTATGAAACAGAGACTAACAGAAGTAGATTGGAGTAAAATAGAGAAAACATCCACAGAAAAAGGATGGCTGTTTTTAAAAATGTAGTACTAGAGGCACAAAACGATTACATCCCAAAAGTAGACAAATCTAAATCTAAAACAAAATGGCCAAAATGGTTTAATAGATCAATTAAAAAAATATTCAGCGAAAAAAGGCACTTTACAGAGCGTTTAAAAGGGACCAAAACAAAGTACACAGAAAGAGTACTTGGAACTGCAAACACAAGTCAAAAAGGAAGTTAGAAAGGCCAAGAGAGAGATAGAAATCAATATTGCTAAGGGGCTAAAACCAATTCCAAAATATTTTTCCAATATTATAACAGCAAGAGAACATTCAAAGAGGAGGTCAAATGTCTAAGAGACACAAATGGCAAAATCATAGATGAAGAAAAAAAATAGCAAATATATTAAATGATTACTTTTCACAGGTTTTACAAAGGAGGACACGGACAACATGCCCCACATGTCGACCTGTTCCTATCCAATTTTAAATAACTTTAGCATAACAGAGGCAGAAGTGTTAAAGGGACTAGGAGCTCTTAAAATAAACAAATCCCCTGGGCCGGATGAGATCCTCCCAATAGTACTCAAAGAAATGAAAGAAGTTATTTACAAACCGCTAACCAAGATCATGCAACAGTCTCTTGACACAGGGGTTGTACCGACAGACTGGAAAATAGCAAACGTAATACCGATCCACAAAAAGGGAGACAAAACCGAACCAGGTAACTACAGACCAATAAGCCTGACTTCTATTATATGTAAACTTATGGAAACTATAATAAGATCCAAAATGGAAAATTACCTATATGGTAACAATATCCTGGGAGACAGCCAGCATGGTTTTAGGAAAGGGAGATCGTGTCTAACTAACCTACTTGACTTTTTGAGGATGCAACATTGAAAATGGATAACTGCAAAGCATACGACATGGTTTATTTAGATTTCCAGAAAGCTTTTGACAAAGTCCCGCATAAAAGATTAATTCTCAAACTGAACGCAGTAGGGATTCAAGGAAATGCATGCACATGGATTAGGGAGTGGTTAACAGGTAGAAAACAGAAAGTACTGATTAGAGGAGAAACCTCAAAATGGAGTGAGGTAACCAGTGGTGTACCACAGGGATCAGTATTAGGTCCTCTGCTATTCCTAATCTACATTAATGATTTAGATTCTGGTATAGTAAGCAAACTTGTTAAATTTGCAGACGACACAAAAATAGGAGGAGTGGCAAACACTGTTGCAGCAGCAAAGGTCATTCAAAATGATCTAGACGGCATTCAGAATTGGGCAGACACATGGCAAATGAAATTTAATAGAGAAAAGTGTAAAGTATTGCATGCGGGCAATAAAATGTGCATTATAAATATCACATGGGAGATAGTGAAATTGAAGAAGGGAACTATGAAAAAGACCTAGGAGTTTATGTTGACTCAGAAATGTCTTCATCTAGACAATGTGGGGAAGCTATAAAAAGGCTAACAAGATGCTTGGATATATTGTGAGAAGTGTTGAATTTAAATCAAGGGAAGTAATGTTAAAACTCTACAATGCATTAGTAAGACCTCACCTAGAATATTGTGTTCAGTTCTGGTCACCTCGTTACAAAAAGGATATTGCTGCTCTAGAAAGAGTGCAAAGAAGAGCAACCAGAATTATCCCGGTTTAAAAGGCATGTCGTATGCAGACAGGCTAAAAGAATTGAATCTATTCAGTCTTGAACAAAGAAGACTACGCGGTGATCTGATTCAAACATTCAAAATCCTAAAAGGTATAGACAATGTCAACCCAGGGACTTCTTTGACCTGAAAAAAGAAACAAGGACCAGGGGTCACAAATGGAGATTAGATAAAGGGGCATTCAGAACAGAAAATAGGAGGCACTTTTTTACACAGAGAATTGTGAGGGTCTGGAACCAACTCCCCAGTAATGTTGTTGAAGCTGACACCCTGGGATCCTTCAAGAAGCTGCTTGATGAGATTCTGGGATCAATAAGCTACTAACAACCAAACGAGCAAGATGGGCCGAATGGCCTCCTCTCATTTGTAAACTTTCTTATGTTCTTATGTTCTTATGTTCTTAAAGTCTGCTCCAGTATGAATCAATTTAGAAGAGCACGGCTTGAAAAATGCATGTATGATGCTTGATGCTAAATTACTGCAGCTTTTCAGATTCCGTCCAGTGAAAATCTACTGGGCCTCAGGGGATTGAAGCATTTTAATTGTACATTGTGCTTGGTTCAATTCTACAGGGAATTCCAGGTTAGGGGTGGTTGATAAGCTTACTGTACTGTACACACCTGTCAACTCTTACAAGTAAATCAAAACCTTATGTTCATTATGGATGATGGGTATTGTGACGGTTTAGCTGTCTGGAGATAATGAATAAACCCATTTATTTAATTGCCTGCTTTGATTTTTAACATCTGTTTTTAAAATGTAATTTGTGTATAAAATATATGAAATACTGATGGGTAAATAGTTTTAAATGTCTGTTAAATGTTTATTCACTTGGGAAGAGGTCAGAGGTCAAGGGAGTAAATAAAAGGAAGATGGCCGCTGGACGTAAAAGATCTTGGACCTTGAGTGTAGAAGCTGGAGCACGTTTGCACTTTTATTGTTTTTAAATATTGTAATCTACCATAACCTCGAACGGTGATAGTTTTTAGAACGTTTTGCACACTGTCTGTGTCTGGATACTGCACTACGCACTTTATTTTGGATTTGTTTACAGTATCACCGCACTTGAATATCTGGAGGTATGAATTGTTTTTAAAAGAAAGCCTTGCTGTCTATATGCTGCTGTTTTGAACTGAATCACTGCTTGTGACTGAATTACTACTGCTCTGCACACAATACTGCCATAGGAAGTGACTTGAACCCTGATTCTCTAAAGTTTTGTAATAGTCTGCGGGACAACGCCGCTCGGCACCGCGACAGGTATAATGTTGTAATGTTAA
>JAGXEW010001432.1:0-20036 GCA_030684275.1 Acipenser oxyrinchus oxyrinchus | reverse complement strand
GGTGATCAATTTATTCAACATGTTTATAACATACGGTGACACCTTCCTGCCGACTCCCAGCAGTTACGATGAGCTGTATTACGAGATTGTCAGAATGCACCAGGTCTTTGATAACCTCTACTGTATGGGTAAGTGGGACTTTACCTACTCGCAGAGATGGGGACGGACAGATTAAGGAAAGAAAATCATGCTCAGAAAAGTTAGAAACCATTCAGACCATCAGTGCTCATCTGGTTCGGTTCTTAGATTTTGCACAGAACTTACCATCTAGTCCAGGGGTGGCCAAAGCTGCCCCTTCCACTTCTGGCCTTTGTTCCAACCCTGTTTGAAATTGTTAATTTGAACCAATGAAACCTCCACCCAGACACGTAGTTTTATTTGTTTATTTGGCAGACGCCGAAGGTGACTTACAGAGACTAGGGTGTGTGACCTATGCATAAGCTGCAGAGTCACCAACAACAACGTCTCACCCAAAAGACGAAGCACAAGGAGGTTAAGTGTCTTGCTCAGCATCACACAGTGAGTGAGCCGGGATTTGAACTGGGGACCTCCTGGTTACAAGCCCTTTTCTTTAACCTCTGGACCACACAACTCCTGTGTTAGTTAGTAGTTAACCCTTTGCGGTCCTATGTTGGACCTGGTCCGACATAGCAATTTTCACTTTCGGTCCAATGTCAGACCCTGTCCGACATCATCAAAAGACGTAAAAACAGGTCTCTAGTCGTTTTTTCTCCAGAAAAAGCCGAGAAAACCATTCAATGGCCGAGTGAGGCCGATAGGAGCCGAGAGAAGACGAAAAGAAAAAAAAAAGAGGGGGGGCGTATCTCATGAATACTGATAGACCCGACACCACATAGATAACACGGACATACACAAACAAGATAGCTGCTTCCGCATCCAGCGCTCCGAGAATATCACAGACATTTGCAGAGCTTTTTGAGATGTTATAGTAATAAAATAATGACTTGGATCGCATTATTGAGGAGTTTGGTGATAAAACGAGTGATCAAGAGATGATTTATTGGTATGTACTATTATTACGAGTTATTTGAAACATATAGCGAACAAGGGGTGGGGCGGTGCTGGAGATGCAGTATTGAGTGTCCTGTTGCTATGCAGTGCCTTTTAAACCTGTTTTACTGTGAAAAAAAATACTTTTAAACAGCGCGTCTAAAATAAATTGCGCGTGTGAAAATAAATTGGACCTGACGCGCTTGACACGCGCTGAATAAATGGACCGCTAAGGGTTAATGATCTTGTTTTGCCTGTTAAACCTGGAGTGGACGGGCCCTCCAGGGCTGTGATTGGACACCCCTGATCTAGTTGGTTCTCGAAGGATCCTGATTGTTGGTACCCATGATCTGGTCGGTTCTCGAAGGATCCTGATGGTTGGTACCCATGATCTGGTCGGTTCTCGAAGGATCCTGATGGTTGGTACCCATGATCTGGTCGGTTCTCGAAGGATCCTGATGGTTGGTACCCATGATCTGGTCGGTTCTCGAAGGATCCTGATGGTTGGTATCCATGATCTGGTCGGTTCTCGAAGGATCCTGATGGTTTGTACCCATGATCTGGTCGGTTCTCGAAGGATCCTGATGGTTGGTACCCATGATCTGGTCGGTTCTCGAAGGATCCCGATGGTTGGTACCCATGATCTGGTTGGTTCTCGAAGGATCCTGATGGTTGGTAACCCATTCCACTGAACACTCTCTTTGTAAAACAATGTCTTCTGCAATTCAAATAGTGATTAGCGTGATATTTGTCAAATTGAAGACTTCAAGTAATTTTAAAAGCTTAAATCCTGTCTCAAGCAACCCACCATTGCTGTATGGTAATGGGTATGTCTCCTCAGCCCTTCTTTGCTGTATGGTAATGGGTATGTCTCCTCAGCCCTTCTTTGCTGTATGGTAATGGGTATGTCTCCTCAGCCCTTCTTTGCTGTATGGTAATGGGTATGTCTCCTCAGCCCTTCTTTGCTGTATGGTAATGGGTATGTCTCCTCAGCCCTTCTTTGCTGTATGGTAATGGGTATGTCTCCTCAGCCCTTCTTTGCTGTATGGTAATGGGTATGTCTCCTCAGCCCTTCTTTGCTGTATGGTAATGGGTATGTCTCCTCAGCCCTTCTTGCTGTATGGTAATGGGTATGTCTCCTTAGCCCTTCTTGCTGTATGGTAATGGGTATGTCTCCTCAGCCCTTCTTTGCTGTATGGTAATGGGTATGTCTCCTCAGCCCTTCTTTGCTGTATGGTAATGGGTATGTCTCCTCAGCCCTTCTTTGCTGTATGGTAATGGGTATGTCTCCTCAGCCCTTCTTTGCTGTATGGTAATGGGTATGTCTCCTCAGCCCTTCTTTGCTGTATGGTAATGGGTATGTCTCCTCAGCCCTTCTTTGCTGTATGGTAATGGGTATACAGTTATGTATTGATGACTGGCCAGGGCAGTACGATCCAGGAGCAGTCTCCCCAGGGTTGGCACCCGAAGTTATTTAGCTACTATGCCAGTCTGTAGTAGAAACACATCTGGTAACACAGTTAAACCTGGATGAAATAGAGGTTCTTTAAGAAACGCTGTAGTAAACGTGTCAAATTGCAGGCTGTCTACTTTGGCCTCCATCCACTTATCTCTTTGATTTTCTGAATCTCTTTGATTTCACTGAAGTTAAACTGCTCAGCACATTTTCAAATGCGTTTTAGATTTGCAATATCACTTAAGCGCTTTCGTTCTGGAATTGAAATTGATAGTGGATATTTTTGGTACCAGTTATACTTCTAGTTTGAATAACTGTGAACCTTTTTAAGGTGATATAAAATCAGCTTGGCTTCAAGCCTAATGTAAGTTTTGATGAAAAAAGGAATTGCATTTCTATGTTTAGCTGGGTGAGCTTGTTACAAAATGATTGTAGGAGTACCAGACCTACATGGTGCTCTCGGGTATTTTATTGAGCTATGATCCGTGCTGCAAGTTTAATGTAGACTATTATGTGTAATCTTGAAAATTGTAATTTCAGCAAAGCAGGAAGAATACAGTTCAGTGTTTCTGTGTAGGTTTGCTTTATCCTGCCCTACAGGACTCCAGCTTCTGTACAACACTTAGAGTTCACGCTGTGTAGTCAGATCTGTCCATTGGGACAGAAGGAACCCGCTAGGCATCCTTTGCCCTTTCTCAGGCATAGACCCTTGCATCTCTTTGTGTGGAATGGCATGCTTCTTTTTGGCTGCATATCTATCCAGCATGGAGTGCAAGCAGAGAGAGCCACCGTGTGATGATGAACATAGCTGATGAACACATGCAGGAACAAACAGGCCCCTCCTTTGATGTTTAAGAGTAACACCGTAAGCAGTTTGTTTATAAATAAAACATAAATACATGTCTTCGATTTGTATCTTGTGTTTCATTAAAAATCTATCCTCCTAACGCTTCTCTGAGCAGCAGCAGCAGCAGCAGCAGCAGCAGCAGCTATGCAATGCAGGTTATTGCCATGGCTGTGAATTAAATTGCCTGAGCACAGCATTATGCATCAAATAAAATATTCATTTGAATCCTGCACAATGGGATGTAATGGCAATGTAATGAGGAAGATTCCCAAGTTTGTTCATCTCTAACCCAGATATAAAAGTGGATACAATCACAACCTCTCTGAATTAATGGGAGACCTGAAACACTGACGGCATGTATTTCATCTCCTGTTTCAGTGCTGAGGCTTTCCACGAATGCTGGGCAGTGGAAAGAAGCTGCTAGCAAAGTGACTCTCGCCCTCGTCAACATCAGGTAAGGACTAGGTGATCAATAACAGGTGTTGTGTAAGGACTAGGTGATCAATAACAGGTGTTGGGTAAGGACTAGGTGATCAATAACAGGTGTTGGGTAAGGACTAGGTGATCAATAACAGGTGTTTGGTAAGACTAGGTGATCAATAACAGGTGTTTGGTAAGGACTAGGTGATCAATAACGTGATCAATAACAGGTGTTGGGTAAGGAATAAGGGATCAATAAGAGGGGTTGGGGTTAGCGGAATAAAAGGCCTCATCTTGTGATGAATAACATTACAGTGCTAGAAATGGGGCAGGAACATAGTAGGTCTGCGGTGAAGTAAAATGATAATTTCATGATTCAGTATTCCCTGCTGAAACATGACACTCATTCAGACCCATTTTAGCTTTTTCACAGAGTACTGTTACCTGTGAGTACCAGTACCTGAATTGTAGAGGCCTGTTTATTGACTGGCACCGTTGTTTGCTTTGTAACACGGAAAGGAATTTGTTATGAAAATCTACAAATAAACTCTTGAAATCAGGGGCACACAAAAATCTTATCAGCGACAAACCTACTGAATCATAATAAGACTATTAATGTCTCTCTGTTTATAAAATGATGCTCCAAATTCGGACATGTGGTACATGCGGCTCAGTCTGCAATACATGAAAAACAGAGACAGTGTTCCAGCCATGACAGGAGGAGTCTGAGAGAGATGAATGGGCAGGAGATGGGCACGCTGTGCCTCCCAGTCCCTCCAGAGCTGAGGAGAGAAAGGAACTGTCCTACAGTGTTCCAGCCATGACAGGAGGAGTCTGAGAGAGATAAATGGGCAGGAGATGGGCACGCTGTGCCTCCCAGTCCCTCCAGAGCTGAGGAGAGAAAGGAACTGTCCTACAGTGTTCCAGCCATGACAGGAGGAGTCTGAGAGAGATGAATGGGCAGGAGATGGGCACGCTGTGCCTCCCAGTCCCTCCAGAGCTGAGGAGAGAAAGGAACTGTCCTACAGTGTTCCAGCCATGACAGGAGGAGTCTGAGAGAGATGAATGGGCAGGAGATGGGCACGCTGTGCCTCCCAGTCCCTCCAGAGCTGAGGAGAGAAAGGAACTGTCCTACAGTGTTCCAGCCATGACAGGAGGAGTCTGAGAGAGATGAATGGGCAGGAGAAGGTCACGCTGTGCCACCCAGTCCCTCCAGAGCTGCCCTTCTTTCTGTGGCATGTCTCCCACCTGACAGGACGCTCAGCATGCCAGTGCCATTGCTGTGCAAAGTAAACTCAGCTATTCTTTGTTCAAGATAATTGCTGCAATTAATCATCATATTGTGTTTCTGGGAGATAAAAAGAGAGAATAGGTTCCTGTGTAATTGTGAGAAGCTGTTTGACGATAATATTTCACACTGAGGGACTGGTGGAAGGGTGGCCTCAGAACACGCGAGGCACGGTGATTTCTTTTTTTTCCCAGCAAAGGTGCTTGGACTTAAAATGACTGGGGAATTAAAACAGACAACCAGACCAGAACAAGCACCCTTGAGTGTGTGAAGGGAATGTAAAACAGAGAACCAGACCAGAACAAGCACCCTTGAGCATGGCAGGGAATGTAAAACAGAAAACCAGACCCCAGAACAAGCACCCTTGCGTATGGCAGGGAATGTATCAGCAGGACGTTTCAGTTGAAGAACTTTAGTGTTTTTAATGACCAATCAATTACTTGATAATCGCTCAATTAACTTGCCTTGTATTTTATTAGGGGCTTTAATGTTGATGAATAAGCTTTTGTTATTTCTAATGTGCTCATTAATGAGGGAATTAGTCTTTTTCAATTTTGGGAAGATAATTGAACCCTTCAGTCTCATTTCTATTCTGCAGCCCTCCTGTGGCTGTGATATTGAGCTGCTCTTCTGCACAGACCACAGTAATGGCACACTATGTACCGACTCTGGGAAACTGTAGTAATGCAGAGCATGTGAATGAGTTTGAGTTAAATCTAAAAACACATAATCACTGTAACATCTTAGATACCGGTAATGCCTCAGTCAATGCTAATGTAAACTATTGATACAAACCACTGACATGTTAATATATTGCAGAAGCACTGTCAATTCATACCTAGTATATGTTAACAAAGAACAAACTCATTCTGTCCTTGGTTAATGCATCCAATTGACCTCTCAAGCGTGCTTCATCAATAAGAGAAGTCATTATAGGGATCCCGAGTGGCGCATCCGGTAAAGGCACTCCGCGTGGAGTGCAGGATGCTCTATAGCCTGGAGGTCGCCGGTTCGAGTCCAGGCTATTCCACTGCCGACCATGGACAGGAGTTCCCAGGGGCGGCACGATTTGCCGAAAGTGTCGCGCGTGGGGAGGGGGTGGTCCGCTGCTCACCGTGCCGGGGTATCCTCTGCTCATCGCACACCAGCGACCCTGTACTCTGGCCGGCGCCTGCGGCTTGCCTGTAAGCTGCCCAGAGCTGCATTGTCCTCCCACGATGTAACTCTGGGTTGGCTGCATGGTGGGCCTGCAGAGTGAAAAAGCGGTCAGTTGACGGCACACATTTCGGAGGACAGCGTGTGTTTGTCTTCGGAGTTAAGTATTGAATCCGCCTGAAGAACAGTGGTGAGAGCGTGACTATGAAGGTCCCTACAGAAACTCTTTGAGCCATTAACACTGAATGTTTGGCTCAAAGATTTGAGTTTTTGTATCACCGTAGAGACTCAACCTTCACTACATACAATTACAGGTGGGGACACTGCTGCTGTACCCTTGAGCAAGGTACTTTACCTAGAACTTTATAAATGGGTAATTGTATGTAAAAATAATGTGTAAAAATAATGTCATTGTATGTAAAAATAATGTGATATCTTGTAACAATTGTAAGTCGCCCTGGATAAGGCGCCTCCTAAGATAATAAATAATAATAATAATAATAATAATAATAATTACATTATACAGCTCGGCACCTCTTCAATTTTAAGCATCGCACAAATGACTCTCTTAGTATATATATTTTTGTTAAAATATTACTTTGTAATAATATCAGGCAAAGGTTTCTATAAACAATGTGTAATATATTATAATTGACTAGAAATTCGAGCAGCGTTTATTGGAAAGCTTAAGAAAAGACTGAAACTCATTAGTTGTGCAGTGCTGGTTTAAATCAGCTTGGTCACTGTGAAGACAGATAGGAGCTGGGCTCTAGGCATCCATAAAGCATGTAGGGTAAGGAGGACGAGGTTACAGATTTATGAGTCTTAATGGATGCTCTGTGCACATGGTTATAGTAGCTCGAAACGCTGCTCAGTGTGTTTGAATGTAAAAGCAGCTACGTGGAGAGTGAAAAGCAGTTTGACTGAACAGTTCTAGCTGCCCACTAGTAAAGCCATCTTGCAGCAGCACCCCCACAGCTATAGATGTTTCTCAGAATCCTAACTCCCTCATTTAGTGTTTTTATTAACGCTAATTTGTTTTTTGTGTGATTTATACAGAGTAGCAACACAGTAGCAGCAAATGATTTGAATACAGTGTTGATTAAGAACCAACACTTAGCCTATAAAAAGTTCATGTCCCTAATTTTGTGGCTAAGGATCAGTACAGTGCTATGTATTATTGTCTGTGTTTATTGGGCGTTATCCATGAAAGGGTTTTAAACTCAAAGCTCAAAGTTTGCTGTTTCAGAAATCCTCCTTGACGCTGTGCTGTGCTGTGCTCGCAATGGTTGCAGCATTGCACATAAGCCTCTGACAGGTTTCAGTGTAATACTGTTTCATTATTAATAGGAGACAGTTTTGCCGAGTGCATACAGCAAACGAGTGGGAGGCTAAGAGACCCAGGGTTCAAAACCCAGCGCAGTGACTAACCTGTAATGTGTGTCTTTAGGACCTGGCTTCCATGAGTTATCCAAACGCTGGCAGTGATTTCTAAATATAAACACTTAAAAATGTTGACCTGTGTTGTCTGCAAACCGCAACTAGGGGGCTTTTATCTAAAGAAGCATTAAAGAAGTATTTCTTTTATTTCAGAGCTATCATCAACCACTTCAACCCCAAGATTGAATCGTACGCTGCTGTGAACCACATCTCCCAGCTGTCAGAGGAGCAGGTAAGGGGCGGGGTGGGCTTGCACTCGGCAACGCTAGGACAGCTGGTGTGAGTGCCGTACCAAATGACAAGACATTTCTGTGGATTTGGGATTTCCGGAGGAGCGAAATTTGAATGTGTTCATTTAAAAATAAATAAATAAAATAAAATATTCTCCCTGTTTTCCACATTTGTTTTGATGTTGCCCCATTCCCTAATACAGGGGTTCTCAAACTTTGTTTCCTGGGCCCACCTTTGGAAATGTTTAAGGCTGTGACGACCCCCAGTAATGCTATCATATGAAATGACTGTACATCCTGCATAGGAACCCTAAATGAAGCATGGACATGCAGTCATTATGCCTGGAGTGTGTGTCAACTGTAAAATAAATAAGCAGATTACACAATGAAACCATGGCATAATACTAGACCCACAGAGGTGGAAGTGTTTAAATCAACAACAAGCCTGTCATTTGTGTCACTTGTGTGGTGCTGATTCAAGATGGTTGTTCTGTGTAAATTTAAGATTTAATTTTGCCATCAGAAATGGAACAAAGCATCTAAACCTTGCATAGTATCGGTACCGTCTACTTGTAGACTCCTCTGATTTGTAAATAATGCCTGCTTCTAAGTTCCACTTTCAAAGTCTCTTCTTCAGGGGTATGTAGACAGTTAAGAACATGTGTTACTGTCTGATAAATTTTCAGGCAGTCCTGGGAGCTGGAATTGTACAGTACTTGCAAACAAACAACAGTAATCATAACATTGTCCCGGATTGTGGCAAATTGAGAAACTGTGTTTAAAAAAAAAAAAAAAAAAAAATTTGACCGGCGCTAGCACTTTTACTCTAACTATATACACAAACAAACAAACACCTGTAATTGTAATCTCATTTTAAGTCTTGCAAGCGGAGTCTCCAATGGAAATGTAGAATGTGCTGCCACTCAGTACTTGGGTGGGTTTAAAGTATTCAGAACAAATCAATGATCGTTACAAGTCAGGAAGGAGGGACATTGCCCAGCTGCACTGGTGAAAGCTGGTTTTGTTAGTTTTTTTGTTCTGCAGTAGTTTTTTTGAATGAGAGAGGGGTGAAGCCCACGTGAATTGAGTAACCATTTCCAGTGTTTGCATTTTTGTATTGTGTGTTTTATTGGTTAAAATAAAAAATCAGAAGCCCTAATCTTAAGTTTATCAGCATTTTTTGTGATCACGCGACCCCCTCAGTTTGAGAAACGTTGCCCTAATAAAACCACTGTCCTCTATCAAATTCATATTCTGTTGTAAAGCTCTATTCAGTAAATACATTTTGATTTTATTTTTTTCTGTCCTTACCTGTTCATGGTGTTTCCAGTGACTCTGTGGTTCTCTTCACTCTCTAGACTCTATTAACCCTTCGTTGGCTGCACGGGGTGCAGAATAAACATTTCTCGTAACTCTTTGAAGATCGCGGGACGTCGTTTGTTATTTTGATAACAAGATGTGTTAAAGTGAGTTGGCTTCTCTCCACCTCTGTCTTTAACAATATATGTCTTTATGTATGGCAGGCTAGATCAGCAAAGTGTCTGAATGGTTGTAAAAGAAGGTACTGTGTGCAGGTACTGACTGCAATGTGTCATAGCACTGCCCTGAACTCAGCTCCAATCAACACCGACTGTGTGCAGGTACTGACTGCAATTTGTCATAGCACTGCCCTGAACTCAGCTCCAATCAACACCGACTGTGTGCAGGTACTGACTGCAATTTGTCATAGCACTGCCCTGAACTCGGCTCCAATCAACACTGACTGTGTGCAGGTACTGACTGCAATGTGTCACAGAGCTGCCCTGAACTCGGCTCCAATCAACACTGACTGTGTGCAGGTACTGACTGCAATGTGTCACAGAGCTGCCCTGAACTCGGCACCAATCAACACTAACTGTGTGCAGGTACTGACTGCAATGTGTCACAGAGCTGCCCTGAACTTGGCTCCAATCAACAATGACTGTGCGCAGGTACTGACTGCAATGTGTCACAGAGCTGCCCTGAACTCAGCTCCAATCAACACTGACTGTGTGCAGGTACTGACTGCAATGTGTCATAGCGCTGCCCTGAACTCGCCTCCAATCACTTCTGACACAGTTTTTACCCCATTTTTCTTCCCCAATTTAGAATTGCCAATTGTGTTATTATTAATCACGGTTCACCGCTGCAACCCCTGGCTCTGGGAACGGCGGCTGACACACGCGCCCTCCAAACGTGTTCCTGCCAAGCTGTTTTTTCGCACCACAGATCCACAGCGAAGCCACCAGACCTATAGTGCCGGAGGACAACACAGATCTGAATGGCTCCACTGCAGACCTGCAGTTGCCCTGTCAGCCACAGGGTCGCTGGTGCGCGTGAACCGTGGATTGCCCTGCCGACCTAATCCTCGCTGTCTGGCGGCGCTGCCAATTGTTCGCCGCCTCTAGGAACCCCGGTCACGGTCGACAATGACATAGCCTGGATTCAACCCGCGATCTCCAGGCTATAGGGCACATCCTGCACTCCACTCTGAGTGCCTTTACTCGGGAGCCCCGCAAAGATGTTTGAAATGGACATCAAGTTTATATTAAAACTAACCTCTGATGGAGGCTTTAATGCTGGTTGGTAATGCTGAAAACCAGTCTATAGTTTAATCCCAGATAAACAATCTCTTTGATGACTACAAGCTGTAATTACTTTGAAATGTTGACAAGTGGGAACAGAGACAGTTAAAGAAGCATTTCAACACCAACCAACGAATACGCCTTCCTGTCTGACAGGGTGACAACAAACATATTTATAATGTCATGCCTAATAATTGCAGCAAAGTATAAAAGGGCACACTGTTGATTGCTCAGTAACAGTGTTCCTCTAAATTACTGTAAAGCCATACATATTTGGAAGCCTTTATTATGCATTTTTTGTGTATGGGGGAAAAAGCTAATATTTTTGGCACTAATATCAAATTCCACTAACAATACATACTTCGTGATATTGCAACAGGTCACCAACATTTCTGGAGCAAAATAGGTTTTATGGGTGTGATTCACCAAATATTTTGGTTGCAAATATTTATGGCTTTACAGTAACCATTTTAACGGTGCATGTCTCTTTCTTCTTTAATCAGCCATCTGAAATTCCTCTCAGGTTGTCCTGTTAAGGCAAAGATTCCCTGTGTGACACGCTGAAAGCCAGAATTCCCAGAAAGATTTTTAAATGTCTTTTCAACACATCTTTGCATCACATCTCCTTCTGTACCCTTTAAACCAGACGCAAGTTAAGGGTGTTGGGGGCAGGTAGACTGGGCACCCTAGAACCAGCAGGGGTCCTGATCATGCCTGAGCTGAACTGGGACAGTAACTCATTCAAACCCTTGGGCTGCATTCAGATAACATCCTGGGTGAGCTGCATTCAGATAACATCCTGGGTGAGCTGCATTCAGATAACATGCTGGGTGAGCTGCATTCAGATAACATGCTGGGTGGAAAGCATTCAGATAACATGCTGGGTGAGCTGCATTCAGATAACATGCTGGGTGAGCTGCATTCAGATAACATGCTGGGTGAGCTGCATTCAGATAACATGCTGGGTGAGCTGCATTCAGATAACATGCTGGGTGAGCTGCATTCAGATAACATGCTTAAACACTCCGTTCGCCTTTTTCTGGCACTGTCATCCTGTATGTTTATTGAGTTGGAAGAAGCTCCAATATGTAGCTGTGGCTCATTCTGTATGCTGATTTTCAAAAACTTTCTTCTGTGTTGTAAACTGGGCACATATATCTGGGGATGGATTTGTAACATAAAAATCTTGTTTTCTTGTTTGAGGAGACATTTGATTTCGTGCCTGTGCTGAGAGCAGAGGAATGCAACTTTATTGTTTTAACGAGATCCTGTTCCGTTTTTCAGAAGTTACCAGTTTATAGCAACACTGGAAATGTTATTTTCTCTCTAGCTCACAGCGTTTATTTTTTCTTCAATTCCCTTTAATAAGTTTAAAACAACAATATCAAGAAGCTTTAAAAAGTCTTAAGTCTCTGAAGCTTCTCAACAAAGGGGTTATAGTTGCTGTTAATCTTACTTCTCTCTTTTTTTTTTTTTTTTTTTTAGCTTTGGCTGTATCTTGAAGCTCTTGCAACTAAAATAATTGCATCAAAGTTATCTTCAGGTGCTGTCTTGTAGATCCATCATAAATGAGTTACTTGCCAATCACCGTATTGGTGTTTTGTTACCTGCGGCTGCCACGCTATGAACTCTGGAGATGTGGAGCTCCCCAGGGACCCAGAGCCGGGATTGCATCGATGCTTTTTCAGCTTCAATTGCAGAATGATGATGTGCATGCTCAGGATGTGGGTATGAAGCTGTACCTGTCTGTGTATTTATTGTTGATCACTTCATACACTGACCATAACTATAAAAGATAGTCATTGTGTGGAATATTGTCATCTGTGCTCTGACTTGGTTTCTTGGTTTTCTTTCTGTCTTGTACTCTCGGCACCACCCCAGGGGCTGTGCAAGCAGTTCAGTCTCCATGGTTACCCAGTGTTGTTGTACAGGGCCAGCTAAGGGGCTGGGTCGCTGCTGGTGGTGTGGACACCTGTACTCTAGGAACTGGGTGCAGTTCTTCAGGAATCATTGCATGCGGATTCCACATGGAATATCTGCTCACTACAGACCTGGGCTGGAATGTTTTCTTGTCTCGTTGCCAAACACTCTTGACAGCTGTGCTTTACCTGTAATTATATATGTGTTGTTATATTATATATATATATATATATATATATATATATATATACATACAGTACTGTGCAAAAGTTTTAGGCAGGTGTGAAAAAATGCTGTAAAGTAAGAATGCTTTCAAAAATAGACATGTTAATAGATTATATTTATCAATTAACAAAATGCAAAGTGAGTGAACAGAAAAAAATCTACATCAAATCAATATTTGGTGTGACCACCCTTTGCCTTCAAAACAGCATCAATTCTTCTAGGCACTTGCACACAGTTGAAGGAACTCAAGGTTGGCCCAAACATCTTGGAGAACTAACCACAGTTCTTCTGTGGATTTAGGCAGCCTCAGTTGCTTCTCTCTTCATGTAATCCCAGACAGACTCGATGATGTTGAGATCAGGGCTCTGTGGGGCCATACCATCACTTCCAGGACTCCTTGTTCTTCTTTACGCTGAAGATAGTTCTTAATGACTTTCGCTGTATGTTTGGGGTCGCTGTCATGCTGCAGAATAAATTTGGGGCCAATCAGATGCCTCCCTGATGGTATTGCATGATGGATAAGTATCTGCCTGTACTTCTCAGCATTGAGGAGACCATTAATTCTGACCAAATCCCCAACTCCATTTGCAGAAATGCAGCCCCAAACTTGCAAGGAACCTCCACCATGCTTCACTGTTGCCTGCAGACACTCATTCGTGTACCGCTCTCCAGCCCTTCGCTAACAAACTGCCTTCTGCTACAGCCAAATATTTCAAATTTTGACTCATCAGTCCAGAGCACCTGCTGCCATTTTTCTGCACCCCAGTTCCTGTGTTTTCGTGCATAGTTGAGTCGCTTGGCCTTGTTTCCACGCCGGAGGTATGGCTTTTGGCCTAAGTCTTCCATGAAGGCCACTTCTGACCAGACTTCTCCAGACAGTAGATGGGTGTACCAGGGTCCCACTGTTTTCTGCCAATTCTGAGCTGATGGCACTGCTGGACATCTTCCGATTGCGAAGGAAGTAAGCATGATGTGTCTTTCATCTGCTGCAGTAAGTTTCCTTGGCCGACCACTGCATCTACGGTCCTCAACGTTGTCCGTTTCTTTGTGCTTCTTCAAAGAGCTTGGACAGCACATCTGGAAACCCCTGTCTGCCTTGAAATTTCTGCCTGGAAGAGACCTTGCTGATGCAGTAGAACTACCTTGTGTCTTGTTGCTGTGCTCAGTCTTGCCATGGTGTATGACTTTTGACAGTAAACTGTCTTCAGCAACCTCACCTTGTTAGCTGAGTTTGGCTGTTCCTCACCCAGTTTTATTCCTCCTACACAGCTGTTTCTGTTTCAGTTAATGATTGTGTTTTAACCTACATATTGAATTGATGATCATTAGCACCTGTTTGGTATAATTGTTTAATCATACACCTGACTATATGCCTACAAAATCCCTGACTTTGTGCAAGTGTACCTAGAAGAATTGATGCTGTTTTGAAGGCAAAGGGTGGTCACACCAAATATGGATTTGATTTAGATTTTTCTTCTGTTCACTCACTTTGCATTTAGTTAATTGATAAATATAATCTATTAACATGTCTATTTTGAAAGCAGTCTTACTTTATAGCATTTTTCACACCTGCCTAAAACTTTTGCACAGTACTGTATAAAAATACATTTACAGAGATTAAAATACATTCAGCTTTGCTTGTCCTGTGTTTTTGTACTGGCAGCCAGATTCTTGGTTGACTGGATATTTATCCACAGGGGCTCCAACAAATTCACCCCCTCTGTCTGTAAAAGCTAAGATTCAAATTAAACAGTGATCCAAAAATAAAGAAATGGAGACAAAATGGAACTTATGTAATTTAAAACGAATTACACAGATATGTGCAGAAAAGATTAATGAACTGAAACCCTTTTGAAAGGACACAGCCATTGTGTTTATCCTTCCCATTTATTTCATTTACCATTTCATTCCCTCTCTGAATGAATGTGCATTTATTTCTATTAAACTGATGAACATTACATACATAATACAGCGTGTTCGACACGACTGCCTAGTATTAGAGTGCAGAGTGACTGACACAAGGGTGGGCTGGTACCACTATCACCTGCACACAACATGCTGGGCTACTGGAAGACTGAGTCGGTCCAGATTATCTCCTCAACAGAATTGTGATTCCATACATAACGTAAAGGAATGCTTCCTTGGCAGTCAGTATGTAGGCATGGCTGGCAGCCCAATTAAAGCTTTCTAGGCTGCACCTGGTGGAGTGTTAGCTTGTCACAGTCCGGGAGTCTGAGATTGCTACCAGCTCTCATGCTTATAGAGCAAGCTCGTCAGGTTGAGGGCTCCATTAGCCAGACCTGTCGCAACAGAAACCAGCAGCTGCCCTTCCCGTGAGGATCTGCCTGCTGGAGAGGCTGTGGAATTGAAATGAGGAGCGCTGCCCTCTGCACAGGGTTTTCTGTTGAAATGAGGAGCTGCTCTCTGATGCACAGGGTTTTCTGTTGAAATGAGGAGCTGCCCTCTGCACAGGGTTTTCTGTTGAAATGAGGAGCTGCTCTCTGATGCACAGGGTTTTCTGTTGAAATGAGGAGCTGCTCTCTGATGCACAGGGTTTTCTGTTGAAATGAGGAGCTGCTCTCTGATGCACAGGGTTTTCTGTTGAAATGAGGAGCTGCTCTCTGATGCACAGGGTTTTCTGTTGAAATGAGGAGCGCTGCCCTCTGCACAGGGTTTTCTGTTGAAATGAGGTCCGCTGCTCTCTGATGCACAGGGTTTTCTGTTGAAATGAGGAGCGCTGCCCTCTGCACAGGGTTTTCTGTTGAAATGAGGAGCTGCTCTCTGATGCACAGGGTTTTCTGTTGAAATGAGGAGCTGCTCTCTGATGCACAGGGTTTTCTGTTGAAATGAGGAGCTGCTCTCTGATGCACAGGGTTTTCTGTTGAAATGAGGAGCTGCTCTCTGATGCACAGGGTTTTCTGTTGAAATGAGAGCTGCTCTCTGATGCACAGGGTTTTCTGTTGAAATGAGGAGCTGCCCTCTGCACAGGGTTTTTGTTGAAATGAGGTCCGCTGCTCTCTGATGCACAGGGTTTTCTGTTGAAATGAGGAGCTGCCCTCTGCACAGGGTTTTCTGTTGAAATGAGGAGCTGCTCTCTGATGCACAGGGTTTTCTTTTGAAAGCACATGTATCCGGCTTGTCAGAATGGGGACCCAACAATCTTCTTGCAAGGGCAATGAAAGCGCCATGCTGCAGCAGCATGTCTGTCTTGTGTAAGACTGCTCAACAACACACCCTTGTTCCAAGGCACTTTGCTCTGGCAAGGTCTCTGATTAAAGGTTGCTGTTCATTCCTTCCTTGTGGAGGGGTCTCTGTTATTGCCTGTAGCTCACAGCTTGTTTCCTGCCCTTGTCTATAGGTGTTGGAGGTGGTACGCTCGAACTACGACACGCTGACACTAAAGCTGCAGGACGGGCTGGATCAGCAGAGATACTCGAGCAGCCCAAAGAGGCAGCCTTCTTCAAAGAGCTTGTGAGTGAAAGGGGTTAAGTCTGCTCCAAAATGCAGTGCTGTGTTTCCATTTGCAATCTCTGACTGCTAGAAATAAATATATAAAAGAATCTGGTTCATTCTTCATAGACCCAAATGCTCTACAGTTCTTGCTAGCTTTTTAACTCTTTCAGCACTAACACAGAAATGTCACCTTAAGTTAAATGACCTGATGAGTCATTTTCTCTTGGTTGCAAATTAATGCAACTTGTAAAAGTTTCCTAAATTATCACATCCTTATCTCAGTCAATGTGCCCCTTGTTATGTTGAGATTACTAACTCTTTTTAAATGCTCAGGTAAGATCCATAAGCCTGAACGCATGGAAGAACGCTTCCCTGAACACCCTGAGCCAGGACGCCCTGCTGAAGGAGTTCTCCTCCATATCCTGAGGCTCTGGATCCCATCGCTGCAGGCACTTCACAAGCACTGTGATCTTTAAACTCACTGCAAACACAGGGAATAAAACCAGGCTTCTTAATCACTGTGTAAAGTGTAGAGAGGTGTGTCTGGACTGGGATTGCCAGTCCTGGCTTCTGCCATGTCGATGTGGGCAGTGTGTGTGTGTGTGTGTTAACACAATGGATTCATTTTATTTTATTATTCTTTGCTTGCATAAGTACCCTGCCTTTTTAGAGCCAACAGCTTTAAACACAGCGCCGCACACACTGACAGCCATCAAACTTAATACACAGAGCTTGGTACTGGATATCTGAAAGAAGGACATTTCAAGTCAGTACTGAGCACTGGGGAGGGGATAATGAAGACATCTTGACGCAGAGGTGCACCTAAATAGTACAGAAATATTAATCAAGATAGTAGTCTGATGATTTTAAAGAAGTTCCTCATTCGTCACATTGTGTGCTTTAGTATGGAGGAAAGTGGGAGGGCATTTGGATCTGTGAAAGTGGCTGAATATTATATTGATCTCAAGATTTTGAATTAATCATCTGGTACTGAAATCAATGTAACAATTTTGCATACTTCAGAATTGTATTATCTTTAAAAAAATGGTGTTCAGTGTTATTTATATGTAGTGTTTCTTAAAATAGACATTTTTTTCAAACAACATCAAGGTGTGTGGTGGAAGTTTGTGATTCAAGTGACTGTGCTGGGAGGGCGTTTCCATGTCACTGGCTTGTGATGCTGAGTGTGTGTGTGTGTGATGGGAGGCGGTGGTCATGACTGGCTCAGCCATCAAGAGAAGTTCCTCACCCAATGGGATTCCAGCAGTGAGTGGCTGTCTCTGAACCAGGGCTGAATCATCACGGGTGATCTCAGAAGACTGCAAACAGCCTCCATCCCTTTGGGAGTGGTGCAGACAGGAGAGCAGGTTTGTGTCCTCACTGTGCCAATGTGCCGTGGTTTAACCTCCCAGCTGCAGCTGCCCCTGCTGGACAGGTGTGCTTGAGCAGACGTGGCTGGCCTGTGTCCTTCAGGGAGGGGTACTTTGCCAGCATCTGCTTTTGAGCTCCTGGGTGAATGAGGGGATTGACTTGCTGGTGGGCTCACCCGCTGATCTTCAGCTCTTCTGAACCGTTGTGGGAATATAATTGAACATTTCTAACAGCTTTGCCTGTGAGCAGGCTGGCAGGATTCGTTGTGTGTTGTCTGCTTGGTTGCAGGTCATCGATGTATTTCTATCTGCAGTCACAAGTCACAATGTCGCAGCTTCAGTTACATCAGCTTACCCTGCCTAAAGAGTTCTTTTGCATGTGTTTGTAAAAGAAGCAAGACTATATTTATTTGCTACAGATGACTTGGCAATCTATGAAGCAGTTCCTTTCCCCTTTTAAAGAAATTGCCCCACTAAATGCATTCCCTCCAGTCACCATCTGCTGTAGCAGTTTGTCAGTGCTTTCCCTGCTGGGAGAGGAATTAGTTTCCTTCAGTGCCATCTACCCTGCTGCCAACTGTTTCAAAGCATGATGCTATTTTTGTATGTATTAGAGATTTATAACATACTGTATATGATGTTTGTGTAGCAAAAACATTTGTATTTGAATCCTAATAGCAATCTCGAATGATTTTTAGATTATTCTATATAATCATGTTTTTTAATTGGACAAATTCAGAGTGAATGGTAAAACAAAGCAATAAGGTCTTTCATTTACCCAGACAGTAATATTAATCCTGTTGGCTTGCACAACACGGCTGATCTTCACTGGTGAACAGCTGAGATGCCGCCTCTGCTTTGTGTTGAGAGGATGATAGATAATAGAGTCAATGGAAAAAAGTGGGGGATTGTTGTGTGTTTTGAACATATGAACCACCGTCCGAAATTGTAAGGTACTGCAAATCCATTTGCAAGCAATATTGAAATGTTACAGAAGTGGTGGGTGTGGGTGTGGGTTTGGGTAGGACACAATCCTCAATGCCTTGACAATACCCCAGATGAGCCCCCAGCCTGTTCCCTGGAACACAAAGGGCTTTGGTTTGGTAAATCCAGTGGCTTATTGTATTCTCTACAGGAGGAGCCTCCTAATTGACATCCTCTCCGGGGATTAACAAGAGCTCTATGGAAAGTCAATGAATAATGTATCTGTAAATAAACACAACAGGCAGCTGTCTTACCCGGCTGGCTGGCGGGCTTCCTCGCACAGGAGAGCAGATTGAAATGGATTTTTATTTACAATTGCACTTGTCATTAGCTCTGTTTCAGGTAACTGATCCCAAGTGCTAGCAGTGCAGGGGTGCCTTTTTTCAGACTGCTTATGGAAGACTCGGATTGGGCAGGCCTTCCATTTTATGACAAAAGAACAAACAAAACAATCCCAGTAAATCTGACCTTGTCTATTTCAGCCTCCCCATAGGTCTCACGTTTGCTTATTTTAAAGGCGCACCCATTAAGGTAAATGTGCATTTGATTTTTGTAGTGGTGGTGCTTGCACACATTAAGGTAAATGTGCATTTGATTTTTGTAGTGGTGATGCTTGCACACATTAAGGTAAATGTGCATTTGATTTTTGTAGTGGTGGTGCTTGCACACATTAAGGTAAATGTGCATTTGATTTTTGTAGTGGTGGTGCTTGCACACATTAAGGTAAATGTGCATTTGATTTTTGTAGTGGTGGTGCTTGCACACATTAAGGTAAATGTGCATTTGATTTTGTAGTGGTGCTTGATATTAAAGTAAATGTGCATTTGATTTTTAGTGGTGGTGCTTGCACAGCCAGCACACATTAAGGAACTTATCCATTGCAGAGACATTAAAAGCATGTTATAGGAGTTTTCAGAAAAGCAGCGATTGGGTACTACAAGGAGAGATCCAGCGGCAGGATCAATTTTTCTAGAGTAAAATGTATGTTTACTTCACCTCTTCCATGACAGCAGAATCATGATTAACAAACGAAACAATGAATGAATGAAGCGTTCTGAATTGCTATTGGCAACTTCCAGTAAGTCCAGAGATTTATTTGGTCACATCAGTTTTGGAGAGAACTGTTTGGTGTCAGAATTGTCATGCTTGGAGAGCAATGTTAATCGCCTACAGCAACACAAGTCTGTAGAAACTGAGCCACTTTGTCCAGCAGCTCGCCTGCTTGAAGAGCGTCTCTTCAGCAGTGTATGTCCTGTAGGAACCCAGAGCACATTTCTCTTCAGTCATCACATTTGGAAGACTGTGGAAACTGATGGGATTATTTGTAATAAAAGGAGATCACAAGAAAATAATGTAAATCTGCCTGAGAACACTGCTTTAAGTAAGCAGCAATGTCCAAGATAGGTTAGGAAAAACAATTACAAGCAAGCAATACCTAATGGCACAGGAACCATGTAATCGTATTTTAAGCAAACTTTCTTAGTATAGACAGTGTCTTAGGCCTCGGAATAAGAATATCAGCAGGAGACGTGGCAGCTTGACACACAGCAAGCCAGCGGGCTGCTACCACCCTGTGGCCACATTCTCTGTGCTCCATGTGTGCATGGTTTTATCTGTAGTCTGCTGTAATGGGA
>JAGXEW010001431.1:0-20087 GCA_030684275.1 Acipenser oxyrinchus oxyrinchus | reverse complement strand
CTTTACAAAATACTGAACTGGTTACCGGGCGCGGTGCGTCACTGTGATGTCTGTCTCGGCCGCAGGAAGACACCTGCCGAGAGGACAGATTGATACAAACCACGAACAGGACAGATTGCACGAATTTAGTTAGTTAGTTTTTTTACTCTTGAGAAAATGTGCACTGTACTGTCCATGTAGTGTATTTGATATTTTATTGATAATGATTGTCCATCGCTGTCTGAGTCTTGTATATTTTCAGTTGCATATTTGAAGAGATGAACGCAGAGACAGCGAATTTCTTTCCCCTTGATAAAAATCAGGTGTCATTTTTTTGCACTGGGATAAAAAAAAGGTTGAAAAAACTGTAAAACTCGTATTGAGCCAGATACCTTAATAGAAAGTGCATTCAATAATAATAATAATAATAATAATAATAATAATAATAATAATAATAATAATAATAATAAAGCTCATACCAAACAACGTGTTAAAAATCTTTTATTTTATTTTATTGATTTTAAAATATAGTACAATTTGCGAATAAATACATATTTAAAGTAATAATACTGATAAAGACCCAAGTAAGTACTGTAAAATTCATGTACTTTAAGTCAAAATGCAATATAATTTACAATGTGATGAATTGAGCCTTTTAAAAATGGGACGGTACAGCTTTAAAACAGGTGTGCTTGGTTGGGATTAATCAGTCATGTTAAGGACTGTTTATAGGAATGTTTTGTTAAGGACTGTTTTTATTGGTTAATTACGTTTGCAGTTCACCAAGCTTTATAAACTCCTTCGAGAGGGTTAGAAGTCCATTGCCCATTTTCACTGTTTAATCAAATAGAATGATTGTGCACAGATATTACTTTGTTTCTGCAGAGTTCCGCACCCAACCTGTGTTTTCTCTTCACACATTTTTTAAATTTATTTAAAAGCAAGAGGGCGATTCCATTGCGATCATTAAAATTGACTCCTTATGAAGACCGAGCTGATCAGAATGATCAGTTCAATCCAGTTCTGCAGACTGAACCATTCCTAAATCCTTGCTGTCCACAAAAGGGTTAACAGCACTAGCAGAGCTTTTATATAATACAATACAATATAATATAATATAATACCATAACAGCGCTAGCAGGGCTTTCATAAAACCCATGGAGCTGTAGTGGAGGAGCACTCAGCTCACTGCATCACCACACCCACACACACACACACACACTCACGCACACAATCACACCCACACGCACGCACGCACACAATCACACCCACACACACACATGCAGGCACGCACGCACACACACGATCACACGCATGCAGGCACGCACGCGACGCACACACACAGTCGCACGCACACACACACACATGCATAAGGTGTTTTACAAAGTGGGGACGCCCCACAACAACCTTTTTTCAGGAGTTACTATCTTTGTGGGGACATTTTCTCAAATATTGTCCACACATTGATAGTAATGCCTGCCCACACACACAAGAGCAGCCTGGCTAAGACTGATGAGTCCATGTCTGTGAACCAGCTATTAATGACTGTCTGGTTAAATTACTAACAGGTTTGTAGGAGCCCCAGGGAGTGAGCTGCGTCTTCCAAGCAGTGTTATCACATAACGAATGGTCTGAGCAATAAAGAATCTGGATGAACTTCCAAACATATTAAACTACACTGAGCTTTTGTTACTTTGTTTAATTAATTTACTTACAATAAAATTACATGATAGGGGCAGGGTGCGATTTGATGGGGGTGGGGGTGGGGGTTTGGGGATTTCCTGGCTCTGCCTTTTTATCCCGGGACTGCACTTGCAGTTGTCATCCCAGTGGGGAATTAATTTATCCCCCACCCCCGATTTAAAAGATTTTAAATTTACAATGACTTCCTTCGAACATTTTATACATCTAATATTTAAAATGATAAATGTATGCTGCATCATTTTTGCACAAACTGACTTAAAAGGTTTGGTCTAAACACTTTAGACCATAAGATCAGTAGCATATTGTATTAACACGATTTAAAAAAAAAAAAAAAAGAATGGAGCTTGGTTTCACTGGAGCCGGATCATGAGGATCGGCTGTATAAATCAAAGTACCTCCCCTGTATGTTAGTTTTGTCCATTGACAATAGATGCTAGTGTTCCGTGGACTTTGCCCCACCATATAAATCAAGTTCCCAATACAATTACACTTCACGTTGGTAGGACTAAGTGTCCCTGTGAATGGGAGAGAATGAATCTGAGTTGCAAATCTCCCTCCCGACCTGGAAGGGTGCTAAGGTTGGTCGTACACCTTCACAGGGATCGGCCGACTGGATGGTAGGACGGAAACGGAAGGAGGCCAGCTTGGGGAAAGGACTCGGCTGCGGACTGCTGAACGCCTCTACTGTGATCACCTGTGTTGCCTGCGTGGAGCCGCACTCATCACAGGGAGTTCAGCAGTACAAGGGGGAAGCAGCTACGTGAGTGCAGCCCCTTACACTGAAACATGACCCAGCCGGAGCGCTGCTTTGTTTTGGGTTTTTTTTTTGGCAGACAGAGATCACGGGAGCTGAAGGGACCAAGCCAGCACAACCACCTGGAGCACCTGCACTGCTACAGCACAACCACCCGGAGCTCCTACACTGCCACAGCACAGCCACCCGGAGCACATGCACTGCCACAGCATAACCACCCGGAGCACCTGCACTGCCACAGCACAACCACCCAGAGCACCTGCACTGCCACCCAGAGCACCTGCACTGCCACAGCACAACCAGCCGGAGCACCTGCACTGCCACCCAGAGCACCTGCACTGCCACAGCACAGCCACCCGGAGCACCTGCACTGCCACAGCACAGCCACCCGGAGCACCTGCACTGCCACAGCACAACCACCCAGAGCACCTGCACTGCTACAGCACAACCACCCAGAGCACCTGCACTGCCACAGCACAGCCACCCAGAGCACCTGCACTGCCACAGCACAACCACCCAGAGCACCTGCACTGCCACAGCACAACCACCCAGAGCACCTGCACTGCCACAGCACAGCCACCCGGAGCACCTGCACTGCCACAGCACAACCACCCAGAGCACCTGCACTGCCACAGCACAGCCACCCAGAGCACCTGCACTGCCACAGCACAGCCACCCGGAGCACCTGCACTGCCACAGCACAGCCACCCAGAGCACCTGCACTGCCACAGCACAACCACCCACAGCACCTGCACTGCCACAGCACAACCACCCACAGCACCTGCACTGCCACAGCACAGCCACCCAGAGCACCTGCACTGCCACAGCACAACCACCCAGAGCACCTGCACTGCCACAGCACAACCACCCAGAGCACCTGCACTGCTACAGCACTACCTCCAGAGCACCTGCACTGCCACAGCACAGCCACCCGGAGCACCTGCACTGCCACAGCACAACCACCCAGAGCACCTGCACTGCCACAGTACAACCACCCAGAGCACCTGCACTGCCACCCAGAGCACCTGCACTGCCACAACACAACCACCCAGAGCTCCTGCACTGCCACAACACAACCACCCAGAGCACCTGCACTGCCACAGCACAACCACCCAGAGCACCTGCACAGCCACAGCACAACCACCCAGAGCACCTAAACTGCCACAGCACAGCCACCCAGAGCACCTGCACTGCCACAGCACAACCACCCAGAGCACCTGCACTGCTACAGCACAACCACCCAGAGCACCTGCACTGCCACCCAGAGCACCTGCACTGCCACAGCACAGCCACCCAGAGCACCTGCACTGCCACAGCACAACCACCCAGAGCTCCTGCACTGCCACAGCACAGCCACCCAGAGCACCTGCACTGCCACAGCACAACCACCCAGAGCACCTGCACTGCCACAGCACAACCACCCAGAGCTCCTGCACTGCCACAGCATAGCCACCCAGAGCTCCTGCACTGCCACAGCATAGCCACCCAGAGCTCCTGCACTGCCACAGCACAACCACCCAGAGCACCTGCACTGCCACAGCACAGCCACCCAGAGCACCTGCACTGCTACAGCACAACCACCCAGAGCTCCTGCACTGCCACAGCACAGCCACCCAGAGCACCTGCACTGCCACAGCACAACCACCCAGAGCACCTGCACTGCCACAGCACAACCACCCAGAGCACCTGCACTGCCACAGCACAACCACCCAGAGCACCTGCACTGCCACAGCACAACCACCCGGAGCACCTGCACTGCCACAGCACAACCACCCAGAGCACATGCACTGCCACAGCACAGCCACCCGGAGCACCTGCACTGCCACAGCACAGCCACCCGGAGCACCTGCACTGCCACAGCACAGCCACCCGGAGCACCTGCACTGCCACAGCACAGCCACCCGGAGCACCTGCACTGCTACAGCACAACCACCCAGAGCACATGCACTGCTACAGCACAACCACCCAGAGCACATGCACTGCCATATATAATGAAAATGCACTTTGCCATAAAACGTGTTTCTTTCAAAACTGCACATAGCGACCAGAATTATTTCATTTGCTATAAATCCTTTTAAAAGGAGGGAAAATGGTAATAAAAATCCCATTACTAAAGACATACCGGCTGCACTGACGTCTGAGATTCAAACAGCACTTTGCATATTATAAAGTTACTGGAACAAGAGGAGCAATATTTGAATAATCAGATTTTAATCTTGAAACCCATACTATGGGAGGGCGGGGGTCATTAGTCAAAACAAATGACCACATCCTGGAATGGATCTTTATCCCGGCATGTGAAGCTAGAGATACTGTTTGTAAAATGAAGGGCAGGCAGTCACCTCCATATATCAACACTGATACTCTCAATAATACCTGCTAGAGAATGTCCATCAGGATCCCTTATAAAGGTTTCCCATAGTAAAAGCAGAGCAAAGTGTAACAAAGCATAGTCAAGCCATGCTAAAGCACAGGTGAGCACTGTAAAGAATAGTGAGGTATGGTAAAGCATATTATTAAACAGGGCAAACCAGGGGAAATTATGGTAAATGCATAGAATAACCATGGGAAAAGCATGGGAAAAACTGCACAAATACCATGGTAAACTTTTATAAGGACGTGCCTTAAAAATATGCATGTACAAAATGTACAAAAAAACCTAAAGCAGTAGTGCTATTTCTGAAAACCTTTGAGATGGACGTGGCTCAGCACTGGAGGGAGGGTTGGACTTTGTTTCATGCCTGTGAATCGTTTTAAAAATGTAAGGGTAACACTAATTACTGTGTATTTACATAGTAGTTACTTAATAAATAAATGTGTACTCACACATAATTACAATGTTATGCAAATCTTTTTGCATGATATAACCCTAAAGGCCTGGTCACACTGGCAACTTTTGTCGACGGCAACAAGGGGGTGACAGATGTTGCCGGCTTGCCATCCCGGGCAACACCCCGGCGACACCCCGCAACACCCCGGCAACACCCGGCAACACCCGGCGACACCGGCGACACCCCGGCAACACCCCGGCGACACCCCGGCAACACCCCGGCGATACATCGGCAACACCCCGGCAACATGTCTCCCACTTGGGACGATATTCTATTATTCAGGCAACACAAGGGCAACATTTTCAATACCAGCCAATCAAATTTGATAGTAGTGTCACATGATGATAAGGCTAGACCATAACGTCAGACAGACACCGTATGATACATTCTGATTCCTGCATTTCATCCAATTAATTATATGTAGTCTATAGCTCTGCAATACTGTGTGTATGTGGATAAGCGAATGTTAATGTCCACGATTACAATAACATATTTAAGATATGAATAAATGTATCTTACAATAATAAAATACATGTGTAGCGTATTTAAAAAAAAAGAAAATCATTTTAAATGAATTTGCCGTGTATGCAGTATGCCTGTCATTGCTACATTAATCCCCAATCATAACATCTTTTCTTTTAACAGTTAACAAAGTGAAATCTGTTTTAAAATCAGGTCTGCCATCTTGCTCTCAAAAGCCTAGAATTAAAAGTACAGCATTGAAAACATTAGAGGATAATGAATACTGATATATTTATCATGTTTGGCATATTAAATATGTAGACCTACTAACTAAATAATTCTACTAATGTACAGCTTGTATTTAATTAAGAATGAACTACAGGTTTGTTATAATAGAATTAGTAAAAAATGATTTCCATTACATGAGAGTAGATGTTAAAGCTTCATGCTGATTTGAACTTGGCTCTCGCCAAGATAAGCACCAACTAAGACGTAGCTTCACAGTAAACTAATGTGATCCATATGTGTCTCCATCCATTTGCGCTTCCTTCCATATGATGATGTAGATATCCTTCTGTCTGGTGTTGATGGCTGAAGTGTAATGCTGGCTCCAGGGATCAGCTTATTGCCTCCCTAGCGCATCAGCACACACAACGGCTGCGATGCTGGCTCCAGAGATCAACCATAGTGCGGTCTCCCCAGCGCATCAGCATGACAACCGTCTGGATTGAGCTAAGTAGGGTACATCTCTGGGGTCTTTAACTGGGCAGCTTCCATCCCCGGTGTTTCGTCGACTAGCCCACGACACCTCAAGAGAGCTCGATGGTGATTCTGGCGTCCCAGAATCACCCCCCTCCGTCCCCCACTCAACTCAATAGAATTATAATAGAATTAGTACATTTTTATATCACAGTCTTCCTTCGCAGCATGTTACGTCTCGTGCATTATGATTGTCTCTCGGTTGCCGTCAACAAAAGTTGCCCATGTGGCCTTTACCCTAACCCTGAACCTTTTTTATACAATTGTGTACTTACATATATCATGCAAAAAGATTTGCACATTAAGTACATTGTAACTGTGCATAATAACACTGTAATAATGTGTAAATACACATGTAACTACTCTGTAAATACACAGTAATTATCCCTCAATGTAAAGTGTTATGCAGAGGAGCGTCTGAGGTTGTAAGGGGCAGTAAGAAAGAGCAATTTAATTCTGAGCTACTTACATTTAATAGAAAAAAAAACAATAACAAAATAGTAATAAAGATCAGTTATTTCAACTCACTCGGTTAACTGAAAAAAAAACATACTGTAATAAAAAGATCATTCAAAGATAATAAAATAATAACAACAATCACAGGTGTGTTGAGAGATGTGCAGCACTAGTGTGTCCCTTCTTCATTCTGTCCTTCATACTTTATTTATACCCCATAATCCCTGTGGATCTCTTCAAGCAAGAGAATCCATGTAGTTTTATTAAACTAAGCCTCCTGTTATTCATTACACCTCAGAACAATGCACCATGAAACCACTAACTCACTGCAACACCAATAAAGCTGTTCTAGTAACTATTACACACAATGAAAGGTACTGGGGCTGTGGTGCAGTCCCACAGCAGGACGTTTCTACCCTCGCTACCAGAGACAAGAAGATCAACACCAGGGAACGGTTCCTGTCTCGTTTCAGACTGACAGGGTCCAGCGCTGAAGGGCAGCCGGGGGTGTGTGTGACCCTCCTGTTATGCTCAGAATTCAGTTACGTCTGTGATGTTTCGGCTCATACTGAACCAGTGCAATTTCAAACGAACTGATACAATATGTTTTTTTGCATAGCTTTCACTCTTTTATGCTGCAGAGACAGTGAGCCGCTACTCACCTCTGCCTTGTAGAGAGTGGTATAAACATCTGTGCAGAGAGGTGCAGCCCTTTCCAGACGTAGTCATAACACAAATATAATAATAATAATAATAATAATAATAATAATAATAATAATAATAATACTAATAATAATAATAATAATAATAATAATAATAATAATAATAATAAAAGACCAATTGAAAGCTTTTTATTTTCTTCATGCATACACAGCTACATAGATAAATACCCTGGGTCATACTGACTTGAGACATTTTGTTTGTACACAAGATCAGTTCTAAAAAAAAAAAAACATCTTAAAGTTATTATTTGCTGTTTATGACCCCAACCTAGGAAAAGTCATCAAATATTATTATAGGGGGAAAAAGTAACATTGAAGGCGAATGGAAGCCAGTATCGGGTCCAATACACCCGAAACATAATCGGAGGAGCATCAAACAACCTATCGATTGTGTGTAATGGGCGTGTCCCTTGCCGTGTCTGATTCCTGTGTTGCTGTTCCAGCTTGTGTCATTTCATCTCATTTTGCAGTGATTTTATCTTAAAGGGCCTCAAGCTGCACAGAATCAGACTGAACAGACTAACTGTTTGTCCTTCGCTGTTAAAATGGGTGGCTTCTGAGTATTTTGAAAACATTTGACAACATCTGCCTTATTTATATATATATATATATATATATATATATATATATATATATATATATATATATATATATATATATATATATATATATATATATATATATATATATATATATATATATATATATATATATATATATATATATATATATATATATATATATATATATATATATATATATATATATATATATATATATATATATATATATATATATATGTAAGGCAGATGTTACTATCCGTAGGATTGTTATTGGCACTAAGGCAGCTTGATTCCGCTGCTGCCAGTAGCTGCACAAAACAAAATCTTAATATAGCCACCCATTTCACTTTCTCTAAAAGTCAGTACAATAGAAGTATTTCTCTTTCTTCAGCCCTGATGGTGTTAATCTATAGGCAGCAGTCTTTCGGGGGCTTGTTACTGGCAGTAGAATATGTACTGGTAATAGGAAACCCCAAACAGACTGCTGCCAGGAGATTCTCTACTGGTTCAACCACTCGGATAATTAAAAAAGAGGTCAGGAATATTAAAGAACTTTAGTGGAGATGGTAAACTTATCAGGAGTAAACATACACCAGTGTGGAGGGAAAGCACTCTATTTAATCAAAACTGAAATGTACAGAGAAAGAACCGCCCCCAGATAGTATATATGAAATGATCCACAAGCCTGACCACTGCCCTCCTGCTGACATACTGTAATAAATACATCAAAAAGAACATTTTGTAAAGATGTAATAACCAAAGCTTTTTAAACAATCCGCAACTCTCTCTACAGAACACTTTTAGTAGACCCTGATATTGGTGTGCCAGTGCCTACTGAATATCTTTGCAACAGATTTACTATGCATACAGTTTAATATGGAGTAAAAGAGCAGCGTTATTTAGATCTGCCACTGTTTAGATCATTAAAATAGAAAGTACACTGCCAAGAGAGATGTTTACAGTTTTGGTTACTACACCGTTATCTAGAAGTTAAAGTACCAGAACTTCAAAATAAACCCATACACAACATTATCATCCATAGAAAAACACATCTGTAGATTCTAACCATATTATGCAAATTGTAAGAAAATATAAAAGTCTGTTGGATCACTCGTGATTCGTTGTCGACTTTGCATCTGAGCCACAATACAACTTTTAAAAAAAAAAACTGTTCAGAGAAAGACTGTGCAAGGTGTCCTAATCAGAGAAGTACTCCAATATTCTCCTGGAGCTACCATTTATATTCCATACCGTCCTGTACTAACTACACTGTGCAACTCATTCCCCTTAACCTGGCTCCTGTCCAAAGTATTTCAGTCACTGAAAACTGGCCAATCCCTATTATTTTAAAAGTGTGCTAAGGGATGATTTGATCAACCCACAACCCACCTGCATAAGCAGGGTTCTATTAGAGCATTGCTTCTCAGACTCAGTCCTGGGACCCCTGTGGCTGCTGGTTTTCATTCAACCAAGCTCTCAATTATTAACTAGACCCTTAATTGAACTGATAATTTGCTTAATTAGACCTTTTACTTGTTTTCAGCTCTTGTGCAGTTGCAGATTTCAAGTTAGCTATAACATTTGATAAGTAACTTGAACTGCAACTGTTTAGAGCTGAAAACAAGTAAAAGGTCTAATTAAGCAAATTATTATTTCAATTAAGGGTCTAGTTAGTAATTGAGAGCTTGGTTGAATGAAAACCAGCAGCCACAGGGGTCCCCAGGACTGAGTTTAAGAAGCCCTGTATTAGAGCATTTTGCAGCACTGGGGAATCGCCCTGGATTGCATCAAGCACCTATCTGTAGTTATTGTGGGATTCTCCCTAAAAATAAAGAGTTGATGCAAGCCAGGATGATTCACTTGAAATGTAAATGATTTCTAAAAACAACTGATGCTTATCCTGGGGATAGGCTGTTCCTACCTACCCTCTAATTGAATTGATGTGGTATTATACCATGTACTTCATATACCATATTCTGCATGCTTTTAATAACAGTGTCATACAAATCCTTTAACAACAAGGCCACATTCCACATTTTATATCTTCAAAAATGTTTATAATTGGGTACTTCTTCTAGAAAACGGGATTGTTTTTCTTAGTCAAACCTTAGTGTTTTTTTTAAATTTAGTAGTCGCCAATTATTTGTTTATTTTGTAGTCCCAATTTAGAATGTTCAATTATTTTAGTCTCAGCTCACCACCCCTGCGCTGACTCGGGAGGGGCGAAGATAAACACACGCTGTCCTCCGGGCTCACCATGCAGCCACATCAGAGCTACGGCGTCAGAGGACAACGCAGCTCTCAGGTAGCTTACAGGCAAGCCTGCAGGCGCCCGGTCAGACTACAGGGGTCGCTGGTGCGCGGTGAGCCGAGGACACCCTGGCCGACCTAAGCCCTCCCACCCGGGCGACGCTCGGCCAATTGTGGAGCTCCTGTTCTCGGTCGGCAGTGAAATAGCCTAGACTCGAACCGGCGATGTCCAGGCTATAGGGCGCATCTTGCACTCCACGCGGGCGTCTTTAAACTTTATATCTTTTTTATTTCCCCTTTGTTAATTCTTTACTAAAAAGACTCAGAACTAGGAGTCGAAGGATTTATAACCAATGCTTCAAAACTAATGTACTTGCCACTCATTCGCTTTATTAAAGGTATTATTGAATACCCTTTTTTTAAAAAAATGTTACAAATTATTAATAAACAGCTGATGATCACATGGTCTGATGATTGCAGCTGGGCCAGTGATGTGAATTTCAGTTACAACACATGATTAGGTACCAGGAAGCAACAGCAGCAACTTTTCAGCTACAATGTAATTCCAAATTGAGAAAAATAAAAAAAAAACAGCTCTCCTTAAAACAGGTTTCAAATGCATGGCACATGCATGAAGCACAGTCTCCAAGGCACCCTCACAACACACATGTCCCCTTCTTTCCAGAAAAGCAATCTACATTCTGGTCTGTGAACCACTGTCTCCTATACCTAGAGTAAAAGCTTAACCAACCAGCTGTCACAAAAAAGGTCTAATTATGGAGATGCATCTGTCATTCTTTGAACTCCCAAAACAAAACGATAATATTCTCTTTACTGGCCGTCTGATAGGATGCAGATCAGATAGACGACTGTCAGCATAGCTCGGGTGAACAATAAGGTTTCATATCGGCAGAAAACTGTCAACAAAAGGTTCCCTTGATGTTTCCCTTGCAGAGGATCTTCTTGAAAGCCCTCCTGAAGTCCTGGTTGAAGATGGTGTAGATCACGGGGTTCAGGGAGCTGTTGCAGTAGCCGATCCAGAAAAGAACTTAAAGACGGCCTCTGGGACCTGGCAGGTAGCAGGGCAGATGGCCGTCAAGCTGTAGAGGAAGAAGAACGGGAACCAGCAGCCCACGAACACCCCGATCACCACTGCCAACACAAAGGTGAACCTCTTCTCCGGTTCTGCATGGCTTTGCGGCGGATGGCGCTCGGGTAGCCTGCTTGCTCACCAGGATGATCTCCCCTCTGGCTGTGGCGATGGTGTCCCCGATTTTGATGGGGGTCGGTGAGGTGCCCTCTACTGTGTCGTTGCCTGGGGAGATACCGCCGTTACCTCCATCATGCACAGCGTTCCCGTTTCTCCCATTAATTCCCTGGACAAGGTCGGCATCGCCTGGCTCTGAACTGGAAGTGGAATCATCCAAGTTCTCCCCTTTTTTATTGGGGGTCACCACCTGACCCCGCCTTCCCTCTCTTCCAACTCCACTCCCTGTGCTTGCCTGCTGGCCCCCTGCAGAAAGGCACCCCAGTTCGGTGCAAGGTCTGGGGGCTTCCTGGAGTTTCATGGAACCCCTCTTCGGAGAGTAAGAAAGGAGAGAAGGCACTGGGGGCTGTTGTTGGATTTCTGGAGTGGGCACCTGGAGATGGGTTGGAGGAATGGAGGGGCTTCTCTGGTGCCCGTTTTGCAGCACCGCAGTTTCGTTCTGTGCTGGCGAGGAGCTCAGTTTGAGGTGCTGGTCGTGGTGGTGCCCGTTTTGGTTGGTGTCGGGCTTCATATCGATCTTGTCCTCCGCGCTGGCCCGCTTCTGCATCTCTGGCCCGGCCTTGGCGTGGTCCCCAGGCAGCTGCCTGGTCCTCTGCTTGGCGATCTGATAGATCCGGATGTAGACCAGGATCATGATGACGAGGGGCTAAGAAGGAGCCGATGCTGGAGGAGAGGATGTACCACTTCTCATCGTTGAGCTCACACAGAGGGTACGCGATCCTCCCCGGCTGAGCCTTCTTCTTGTTCATGGATATCAGGGGAGGGAAGGAGATGAAGGCAGCAATCAGCCACACGATCAGGATGACGCACTTGATCCCGCGAGGGTGCGTTTGGAGTTGTACTCAATGGCCTGCGAGACAGACCAGTAGCGGTCTAGGCTGATGGCGCAGAGGTGGACGATGGAGGAGGTGCAGAACAGGACATCCAGGGCCAGGAAGATGTCGCACCACACCGTCTTGAAGTACCAGTAGCCCATCAGCTCATTGGCCAGAGAGAAGGGGATGATCAGGGTGGCGACCAGGATGTCAGCGGCAGCCAACGAGACCAGAAAGAGGTTCTGCGGGGCTTTCAGGGAGCTGCTCGTCAGCACGGGCGATAATCACCAGGACGTTCCCAAAGATCGTGAAGAGGATCATAAAGGTGACCACCGTGGCGAAGACAGCAGTGGCTTCGGGGAATAGGGAGGTGTCTTATGCCAGCTCTGGTTGCAGAAGAAGCTGTTGTTGTTGTTGTTGTTAACATTGATGGGACCACCACTGGTGATGGGAAAACATGTCTGCTCACTCCGAGAAGCCATGCTGGACTGTCACACAAACAGCAAATCTGGGAGGAGGGACTGGTGCCAGTCTGCTGATAATATTGTATGGGGATAAGTGATGGAGGTGCCAGCTCTTCTTTAAATCTGTCTAAACGAGTTTCCACTTCTTCCAAGCACTGCAGAGAATCTGCAATTTCTGCGATTTGCTTTCCTCATGATTGCAAGATGGAGTGCTTTTTTCTAATCCCCTGAGAGATTTTAGTTTAATTTAAAAAATAAAAGTCGTTAATAAAAGTAATGTTTGCTGAAAAATAGCTGAATCAGTACACTTGCCTTTCAACTGAGAAATTTCAGTTCAGTTGTGATAAGATCTTCTCTCCTGTTCTCACTGTTAGCTAGCAAGCAAGCTGTGGGGTAAAGGCTGGTTTCCATATACAGTTTGGCAGTGCTGAAAGAATCTACGTTCAGAGTTCAAATTGAGCTTTAGGTTGAGTCACTGTTTGTTCTTTAATTGATCGTGTGCTTAGATTAAAAAACGTGTTTTTTTATCAAATCAAATATCGCGGAGGTGGATCACTTATCACTCTGCTGGAGATCCTTATTTCAAGGCATTCTGTTAAAAGTTATCTTTAAATACGTGGTCCAGTGAATTCCACATATTAAAATGAAGCAGTCGTTCACAAAAGTTTAAATCCCCAAATCCCCACAGATGACCAGCCGTCTGCCAAAAACCTCACAAGTTCAAATGTCATTCGGAAAAAACCAACATATAATATGTTTAGCAGACAGGAAGTTCTCTGTGGCTTTTGTTTGTTTGTTATTATGTATAAAACCCCAAGTGTATTCTTTATGAAAAAAAAGCTTCTCATAAGTCAGGCGATGCAGAGGAAAAATATTGAGTTCAGTTAGATGCGGAGCTTTCTTCCCCAAAATCCAGGTCCAAATTCTGACAGCATTTTAGTAGCTTAATAATCACAGGAACGCCAAGTTTCTAACCATAATGGAATAAAACAAAGAAACTGTAAGGAATGTTAGGTGCGCCTCCGTTGGTTTTCATTCAGCCCAAGTGCAATCTCCCGTTACAGCGCAGTATTCGGGCTCTGTCGGGTCCCCCGCGCATCGCTTGGATAGCTCCTGCTCGCTCACTCGCTCGCTCGCACTGTGTCTCTTAATTTTCAAGCTCACTGGCTTTAAAACGAGCCTGTGTGCCAATTCCCAGCCCAGAAAAGTGATGTAACCCCATCGTCACACTACAAATAGAGGCTACAGGGCTACTTAGCCAGGCTCTCCGCTTCCCATCTCCCTCTGTCTCTCTCACACGCACAGCGCCCAGATTACAACAGAATCTTGGAGCTCCGGGACAGAAATAAAACGATCTCTACACAATATCTTTTTAAAACCACTCATATTTATTTTGAAATCTAACCAGGGATGCAAACACTGTAATTTGACTATGATCACGATCATGTATATTGGAATTGTTTGTTTTTCTATGCTTTGATTTTGTATTACTGTTCATATGATTGTTTTACTGTTTTAAATGATTTTTCATTTGTGTGTTTGTGTGTGTGTATATATATATATAATCTTTTTTATGGTGTCACTATGTTGAAGAGTGGAGAACATGCCCAAACAGCACGCTGATGCTGGCCCAGTACCGGCCCAATTACTGCTGTGATTCCGGCCCAATGACCGCTGCCGAATCCGGCCCAATAGAACCGGCTGGAATCGGTCCGACAGTACTGGCCCAGAGCCCAGCCAATGTAAGCAGCTTTGAATTCTAAATGTCAAGCCAAAACAAATAGCCCCTGCATGGTGACCCAGACTTCGTTCAGTGAAACGTGTTTAAATTGACACCTGCATAAACTAACAGTCTAAAAATCAAATAAAAACATTGTCTTTGTTCTGAACCTCTACAAACCAACAACCCATGTGTACATTGATTAACTATTCTAGTCCCATGCACAGTCAGCTTTGACGGGCTTTTCTGTATAACATGCCATGTATCTGAAGGGTTCTTGTATGCACAAAACCACGGAACAAGGAAGACACGTTCACGTTTACTTAAAAAGAAAAGAAAACCGAGAAGGTAATTTTATATACAATGGATGAAAGAGCACCAAACAAAACACACACACACACACACACACACGCGCGCGCATCACTGATGCAAATGCTTCTTGCTTCTGCAGAGCTACATGCTTTAGCAGTTCCCTTGCTATGCGTCCTCCTGCTGTCTCCAGCCAACTGGAACCATCTCTTCAGAAAGCTTCCATTTCTCCATCTGTAGCTTTTGCTGTTAAGCTGTTCCTTCTAGCGGCACGTGCACAGTTATCCAATAAGCCCAGTAATTCAGACATGAACGTCAGTATCTCCCTATTAAGACTGTCCGTGTCACCTGCCCTCGCTTCTATACTAATAGTATTTAATTTATTTAACTGCACAAACCACTCAACATATACATTGAATCCATTTTATATAGTTTATATTGTACATACCAATTTAATAATTCGATTAACACGGCTCTGCGTGTAAGCAGAGTAACAGATCTAAAACCGTCAGTGCAGTAATACAACATTTCATCAATACATGAATACGTAAACAAATGAAAACAACATCCTTCATCACTAGATCCTTGAAGAGCCTTTTGCCGTTCACTCCAGTCCAGTTTGTTTGTTTGGCCAAATCAGTGAATGTTTTGCCGAGCGCACTCCAGACCGTTTCCTTCACATCTGGTTTTCCACAAACATTTTAATTCAGAATGTAGTGTACAATGTAATTGTGCCACACACACACCCACACCCACACCCACCTACCCACCCACGCACCCACGCACCCACACCCACGCACCCACACACACACACAAATCTCGAATCTGTTTGTTGAACAACTCCGGGCCCGAGTTGAATTATTTGTACATTTTTTCTTTTTACCGGTTCATTGTTTTGAAATCTGGGTAGTTAGAGAACTGAATGACCACAAGATTCCAGTCTCTGGTATAAAATAGAAATAACCAAAATTAAATTTTTATTAGAAATTTAAAATAAAGACATTGATTTGACGCAAAGTTGTAAGAGACTCGAGTTTTTATATATTTAGCTTAAGGGCATTATCCCTTGCTTTTATGAATAAGAATACTAGTATAAATAATGAAAATCGTATGTGACATTGTGTAACACAAGTGTGCAGTTAATAATAATAATAATAATAATAATAATAATAATAATAATAGCTACATATGATAACAATTACATTATTTAAGATATATTTGTATATATTTGGTTTTCTCGTGAGTGAGTCTCGAGAGGGAGAGGGCTCGTGCATATTTTTTTAAACAGCCCATGTTATTTATTAATTTATAGTATGTGATAGTTTTTTACACATGCATGCAATCGGGATGAATAATAATAATTAAATAATAATAAGCTACGGTCTCGCACTTACAAAATACACTATCACAATTGTAATGGGTGTACCAACCGAAAAAAAAAAAATCAATAAATAAACACATATATTTAAAAGCCGACAGGGCTGATGAAATACCAGCTCCGGCCGATGTCGCTGGCTGTCTGGGATATACAACATCAATAATTAATATTGTAGCAACTAAAACACTGGGACTACTTTAAAAAAATGACTGTATACCCAGGGGTAAACGTGCCAACTGTACGTTCCTTTATAATATACACACATATATACACACACACACACACACGCCCTTTGTGTATTTAGCGGATATACAGGTATATATTAGTACTAGTGTAACGAATTAATGTTATACTATTTGCATATTCTTTTTGAATATTGCATGCACTGTGCTGTGTGTTCTAAAGCCCTATTCTCTAAATTCACACTGTCAGTTTAAGAATACATTTGGCCAATTGTTCACATTTGCAAGCTGTGCCGCAGTATACTAAACAGAAATGTTTTGTACTCATTAAACATGCATGGTTCCGGCTTGATTATGAATAAGGCACGCATTACCACAGCACGGTGTAGACAATAAGGCCCTTTGTTCTGTTTTGTGTTTTTAACCTGCTGTCTACACGTCAGTACGGCACACAAGATAAAATCAAGGAAAGTAAGCAAATGTGCCGATGCTTTTCTCAGTGAAAAGCTCTACAGCCAGGGTTCGTGTTTATTAGAGACAGGCTTGGTGGAGATAGTTGGGTATCAGAAGGTAGGCTCTCTGCGTGCTGGCTGGGACAGTTAAATGCTTGAGCTGCGTGTGTGCCGTGCAAGTCTCTTTATTACTTCATGCTTTCACAAAAGCGCAGTATCCCTACACAGCAATGGTCAAAATTGGATATGACTTTTTTTTTTTTTTGGACAGAGGGTACTACTTGCAAAATAGTTAAATGATGCTTCAAAATCAATTCTGAGAACACAGTAACATCTCAAACATGTTCCCTTTGTGGTGGTAATAACAAAGTAATTGGTGACTTACTAGAGTGGAGACTGGAGGCGACGCTGGGTTAGGAGTTAGACTCGAGGCGACGCTGGGTTAGGGTTAGACTCGAGGCGACGCTGGGTTAGGGTTAGACTCGAGGCGATGCTGGGTTAGGGTTAGACTCGAGGCGGCGCTGGGTTAGGGTTAGGGTTAGATTCGAGGCGACGCTGGGTTAGGGTTAGGGTTAGGGTTAGACTCGAGGCGATGCTGGGTTAGGGTTAGACTCGAGGCGGCGCTGGGTTAGGGTTAGACTTCGAGGCGGCGCTGGGTTAGGGTTAGACTCGAGGCGACGCTGGGTTAGGGTTAGACTCGAGGCGACGCTGGGTTAGGGTTAGACTCGAGGCGACGCTGGGTTAGGGTTAGACTCGAGGCGGCGCTGGGTTAGGGTTAGGGTTAGACTCGAGGCGGCGCTGGGTTAGGGTTAGACTCGAGGCGACGCTGGGTTAGGGTTAGGGTTAGACTCGAGGCGGCGCTGGGTTAGGGTTAGACTCGAGGCGACGCTGGGTTAGGGTTAGACTCGAGGCGGCGCTGGGTTAGGGTTAGGGTTAGACTCGAGGCGGCGCTGGGTTAGGGTTAGACTCGAGGCGGCGCTGGGTTAGGGTTAGACTCGAGGCGACGCTGGGTTAGGGTTAGACTCGAGGCGGCGCTGGGTTAGGGTTAGACTCGAGGCGGCGCTGGGTTAGGGTTAGACTCGAGGCGGCGCTGGGTTAGGGTTAGACTCGAGGCGACGCTGGGTTAGGGTTAGACTCGAGGCGGCGCTGGGTTAGGGTTAGACTCGAGGCGGCGCTGGGTTAGGGTTAGACTCGAGGCGGCGCTGGGTTAGGGTTAGACTCGAGGCGACGCTGGGTTAGGGTTAGACTCGAGGCGACGCTGGGTTAGGGTTAGACTCGAGGCGACGCTGGGTTAGGGTTAGACTCGAGGCGGCGCTGGGTTAGGGTTAGACTCGAGGCGACGCTGGGTTAGGGTTAGACTCGAGGCGACGCTGGGTTAGGGTTAGACTCGAGGCGACGCTGGGTTAGGGTTAGGGTTAGACTCGAGGCGACGCTGGGTTAGGGTTAGACTCGAGGCGACGCTGGGTTAGGGTTAGACTCGAGGCGACGCTGGGTTAGGGTTAGACTCGAGGCGACGCTGGGTTAGGGTTAGACTCGAGGCGACGCTGGGTTAGGGTTAGGGTTAGACTCGAGGCGACGCTGGGTTAGGGTTAGACTCGAGGCGACGCTGGGTTAGGGTTAGACTCGACTCGGCGGCGCTGGGTTAGGGTTAGACTCGAGGCGACGCTGGGTTGGGTTAGGGTTAGACTCGAGGCGGCGCTGGGTTAGGGTTAGACTCGAGGCGACGCTGGGTTAGGGTTAGACTCGACTCGAGGCGACGCTGGGTTAGGGTTAGACTCGACTCGGCGACGCTGGGTTAGGGTTAGACTCGAGGCGACGCTGGGTTAGGGTTAGACTCGAGGCGACGCTGGGTTAGGGTTAGACTCGAGGCGGCGCTGGGTTAGGGTTAGACTCGACTCGGCGGCGCTGGGTTAGGGTTAGACTCGAGGCGACGCTGGGTTAGGGTTAGACTCGAGGCGATGCTGGGTTAGGTTAGGGTTAGACTCGAGGCGACGCTGGGTTAGGGTTAGACTCGAGGCGACGCTGGGTTAGGGTTAGACTCCGACTCGAGGCGACGCTGGGTTAGGGTTAGACTCGAGGCGACGCTGGGTTAGGGTTAGGGTTAGACTCCGACTCGAGGCGACGCTGGGTTAGGGTTAGACTCGAGGCGACGCTGGGTTAGGGTTAGGGTTAGACTCGAGGCGACGCTGGGTTAGGGTTAGACTCGAGGCGACGCTGGGTTAGGGTTAGGGTTAGACTCCGACTCGAGGCGACGCTGGGTTAGGGTTAGACTCGAGGCGACGCTGGGTTAGGGTTAGGGTTAGACTCGAGGCGACGCTGGGTTAGGGTTAGCTTCAAGGTTACACAAGGCTGCCATATGAATCCTACTTTTCAAATATGATGCCTAATTTGTATAACAAAACTTTGCATACTTCACAAAATGAGCAAGACCCATCTCCTGTTTTGCAAATTATGCAATTGTTTATGTCAACTACACAAAATGACCAGGATAAATACATATCCTAGTATATAAAACTATACACCACACTTGTCAATTCCACAAATTAGGAAAATAATGTCCTATTCAGTAAAATATGTGATTTATCAAATTAGGCACAGCATACATATGCTATTCTGTAACCTCCAGTAACAATGCTTGTTCTTAATCTAACACATCTAAAAGACTAGCTTTTTTTTTTTTTTTAAATGACTGAAGCCGACAGCTCTTGGGTGCAACTACAATTTGCATTTAAGCATCACTCTAGGGCAGTACATTTTATAACTTCCAGACTTTAAATAGTATTCAGCACCATCTCCTGACCAGAGTGCATATACAAAAATACTCCTCTTTCCAAACAGATGACAAGTATATCTGATTGAGCATGGCAGTAGTAAGATCCAGTTTCAGAACCTTGGACAGTGATAAAAAGTGGAAAATGTCGCCACCACATGGTAGTATCAAGATCTGCCAGTGCAATCAGTTTGCCTCGATCATGCATACACAAAAACGATTACCTGTAGGAAACCAAGAAAAGCTTATG
>JAGXEW010001430.1:0-20038 GCA_030684275.1 Acipenser oxyrinchus oxyrinchus | reverse complement strand
AGATGACAAGTGCCCAGATGAAGATGCTGATAAAAGTCATTGTTGTTGTGGATTCTGTTGCCATGAAGGGCAGCTCTCAATCATGAAGTGTTAAACTCACAGGGCTATAAACACTCCCAGAGCACTGAAGCATGTGCTGCCAATGCAAAGTGTCTTTTCTATGCAAATTGTCTTCCTTGGCACAGCAGCCACTTCTAGCCAAGCAGTGCTCTTAAGTTTAAACTCATTTTCAGCTGATGCAGTTTCTTTGCCATTCAGAAGAAAAACTGAAAAGAAATCTTGCAAGCAAAACGAAAAAATAGCTTATAGTTTTCTTTGTGTTGAGTTTGTACAAACACAGCTATTTCTCTCTCTTCTCCCTTCTCTCAAACAATTCATCTTAGCCACAGCTGTGATTATGTAGCTTTGTTACACAGTATAAATAATTATTAATTGTAAAATATTAAAATCAGAGCTGCAGGTTAACAGATCCATCATAAACTTTGTGAAATCAAATCCATTCAAGAAGCAAACATTTTGATTTTGCACATTGCTAATGTTGAGTGAAAAGTTTCCAGTTTTTTCCTGTGGACCCCCTGGACTGTCTCTGAGGACCCCAGGTTAAGAACCACTGCTCTGGATTAAAGAGCATCATTTTATTACTCTCTCTCTCCCTCTTGTGGTCACAGAGTGTAGTGCAGGTTGTGCTGTTTGGTGTTTTGACGAAACATTGAGGAGAGTCCTTGCAATGTGGGACCTGTATGGGTGGTTCCATGGTGTAATGGCTAGCACTCTGAAACCAGCGAGCTGAGTTCAAATCTCGGTGCATTCGTGTTATATTTGTCTCACAGAAACATTTTATACACTGGTTTAGGTTTAAATAACTAATGTTTTAAACTCTGGTTTAGTGTCTTTCATAGTAACTAATATTAGTACATACACTACTGATACCACAGATTCCACCCTCGCCCCGCAGTGGAGGAGCGACCTTACTACGGATGTCAGGACTGCCCAGTCCCTGACCACCTTCCGACGCCTCCTCAAGACACACCTCTTCAGACAGGACCTGTAAAACTCAACTCTCCCCTTCTGGACAATATAGCACTCTGCCTTTAATGCACTTTAACTTGCACTTATCTGCTCCCTATTTTACTGTATTTAATCCTGCACTGAACCCAATCTGTAGTATCTTATTTTTTTAAATTTTTAGATGTGTGTGTGTGTGTGAGAGAGAGAGACGTCCCGAGACTGAGGCAACACATCCAGGAGGAGAGACTGCTCCCTACGATAGAGCTGACACCACTGAGGGTGTGTGTGTGTGTGTGTGTGTGTGTGTGTGTGTGTGTGTGTGTGTGTGTGTGTGTGTGTGTGTGTGTGTGTGTGTGTGTGTGTGTGTGTGTGTGTGTGGAGAGCGTCCTGAGACAGGCAACACATCCAGGAGGAGAGACTGCTCCCTCACGATAGAGCTGACAGCACTGAGGGTGTGTGCGTGTGTGCGTGCGTGCGTGTGAGCATGCTTGCGTGCGCGTCATATATGATTTAGTGTGTGTAAAGAAAACGGTTTTGTCACTTGCACTAAACCCTGTTTTAACATTTTGTTTTTCAAAGTCGGCATAACGCCATACAACACAGTCCGTTTAATTACTGTGTACACGTTTTAAATGTTTACAAAACTCGACAATGTTGCCGAATTTGTCATTCAAACTTGTTTAGTTTTAATCAGTTTTGTCTGCTTGTTACTTTTTTCAGCCAACACATTTAAATGACCCTTGTTTGTTACATTTTAAAATATTTTTAAACGTTACAATGTAAATTTTGACTCAGTAGCTACCATTGAATGTTTCAACCTCGGTGACTTTCTTTGATGCGCTATTCATTTTAGGCAACTTGTAATTTTTTTTTTTACATGAAACTTGTACTTTTATATAGGTATATACATGTCAATTGCTGTGCATAAACGCATCAGCCAAATCAATTAACATGACATGTAGTTTTCTTGCTTGTATTCATTGCTACATTAATTATTTAAACATATTTATTTCTAAATGTATTTATTCCTCTATGCATTTATTTAAATTATTTATTTATTTCTACCAAATAAATAATTCCTTTATTTATTTTAATTAAACGAGGAACTACAATTGATCAGAGATCAGAGATTTAGACAAGGAAGCTACATGCCACTCTTGTGTGCAATTCCATTCTATGGTATCTACCAAACAAACAGGAAACTAGAAATTTTGAGACAGGAAATCGAAGCTGGTCAGGCTTGGATGTAAGCTTAAAAATAAACGCATTTCAACATCTCCGCAGTGGCGCAGCGGGCTAAGGTCGTGTGGTCTTCAAGAACGTCATGTTGCGAGTTCAAACCTCGATATCTTACTTTTTCTCACTGCGATATGTGCTGTTTTAAAACATAAATCATGTGTTTAATATAAATGGTGTGGATATCAAACTGCTTGCATTCCCTGGTATGTTTGGACGTTGACCAACATGAGTGTTGAGGTGTGGAGAGGAGATTTTAAAAAGTTGATCGATAGAGAAGTGTAAACTAACAATTATTTAGAATATATATATAGACAGTTATTTATTATTGTTTATTTAATTTGGCACGGTCCGCGGCGGGCAGTGCTCTCTCTTATTTGAAGCTTTTCAAATAGAACAATAATATGAGCAAATAAAAGCAAGTGAGTTTATTTGATGCCGGCTTCAAAAAGTGCTTTCTACTGATGATCAGAGCAGGAAGCGTTAATCTGATCAAAATAACAATATTACAACAAGTACCGAACCGCCTGTTTCAGGGACTATCAGAAGTGAGATTTTCAGTACTGAAAAGACGGCAGGACCAGCTTTCAGTGTAAGTACTAGTAGTGTATCTGAGATTGAAGCTGTATAAGATATTAGCCTTGTCAATGCAGATGCACTTAAAACGGCACCGACGCAATAAAATTAAGTGCTTTTCGAAACCAGTTTCAGCCAAAAAAGGGATGGACAGCACCATCCCGCTGTATTTTTGGAAATAAAGGACGAGTCCCAGATGAATTCGATGACGAGGCCTTGTATCCAACATTGCGATACAGTGAAGCAAAGGAAGGTGTGTTTTGTGTTGCCTGTATCATATTTTCATCTGGTGACACAGTACTACGATCACAGCCTCTTGTGGACTGAAGCAACGCAAACAAAATCATTACAAAACATCTTACAACACAGTCCTGCTGAGGGAGGTTTTTGTGCGGGTGTGTAGCACTGTGTGAACACCCAGCTACTGCTGGGGTAGTGTCCACTCTGACAGTAGTAATCTCCTGCATCTTCAGCCTGGACTCCACTGATGGTCAGAGTGAAGTCAGTCCCAGATCCACTGCCACTGAAACGAGTTGGGATCCCAGACTCAAGGGTACTTGCATAATAGATCAGGAGTTTGGGAGCTTCTCCAGGTTTCTGTTGGTACCAGGCTAGGTAGTTGTTATTATACACTGCGCTGCTGACTTTACAGCTCAGAGCGACTGTGTCTCCTGGGAGAACAGATTTCACTGCTGGAGTCTGAGTCACAGTATACTGTCCACTGGATTCTAAAAATAATAAATAATAATATTGACAATTACAGTAAATGATTGAAATAAATGATGAAAACAGATTACATTTCAAGACTTTTTCATTTGATTTCGTTCAGTTTGCCTGTTTTACTTTTAATACTATATTAAGAATTGTCCGATAAATAGAATTTTTAAGTGTTTTTCTAAATAATTCTTACCCTGAGTGCAAATGACAAGTGCCCAGATGAAGATGCTGATAAAAGTCATTGTTGTTGTGGATTCTGTTGCCATGAAGGGCAGCTCTCAATCATGAAGTGTTAAACTCACAGGGCTATAAACACTCCCAGAGCACTGAAGCATGTGCTGCCAATGCAAAGTGTCTTTTCTATGCAAATTGTCTTCCTTGGCACAGCAGCCACTTCTAGCCAAGCAGTGCTCTTAAGTTTAAACTCATTTTCAGCTGATGCAGTTTCTTTGCCATTCGAAAAAAACTGAAAAAGTTTTATCTTGCAAACAAAAAGAACAAATAGCTTATAGTTTTCTTTGTGTTGAGTTTGTACAAACACAGCTATTTCTCTCTCTTCTCCCTTCTCTCAAACAATTAATCTTAGCCACAGCTGTGATTATGTAGCTTTGTTACACAGTATAAATAATTATTAATTGTAAAATATTAAAATCAGACCTGTAGGCTTTGATTTTGATTTTCCACATTTTGAGTGAAAAGTTTCCAGTTTTTTTCCTGTGGACCCCCTGGACTGTCTCTGAGGACCCCAGGTTAAGAACCACTGCTCTGGATTAAAGAGCATCATTTTATTACTCTCTCTCTCCCTCTTGTGGTCACAGAGTGTAGTGCAGTGTGTGCTGCTATAGATTCTCATCCCACAAGAGTCTCAGCTGTCTCAACTTACTGTGAATATTTTCAAAAAGTAAATATCATGAAAAATTCCTCTAAAAGATGTATTGAATTCAGTGTTTTAATTGGCTGAAACAGCCGTCTGTTTTTCTTTTATCTAGATTAAAGTTGGAAAATGCTTCCAGTACCTGCAGCAGAAAGAATGTGTGCATATCATGCAAGGATGTGAGAAGAGAAAAGAGTAGGGATGAAACAGAGGAACAGAGAGCAGCAGAAAGCATGCAAGTGGAGTATAGGGAGGAAGAAAAGGGAAGCACAAAAGAGCAAAGAAACAATGAGAAAGTATAGGAGAAATCTTTCAAAATGACATCAACCAGAACCACAACTTAATGACAATCATTTGACAAACTCACCGTCAAAAGTTCTCTTTTCAGCTCAGTCACCAGGGAAGGCAGTAAGTGGAGTAAACCAGGCACTTCCAAAGAGCCCCAGGAAGAAAAGGGTCGTGGGAAAGAAACTGGCAACTCAATTGGGTTTGGCTCTGGTAGATAAGCACGCTTCCACACAAAGAGCTGAAGTTAGTGAAACAGAATGTCAGGTGTGTGCATTCTATGAGATTGATTGTGTCACACTATTTGCTCAGGACACTCAGGATCCCTGAAATATATATAGTCGCCGACTACGCCAGCTGGTGGTAAGCGTCAGGACTAACTAAAAATAAATTTACAGCTATAATTTAACAAAATCAATAAACCACAATAAAAACACAGGTTCGTTAGTGATAGTTGAGATATGGAGCAGTAGCAACACCACAGAGAGACAGGCAAGACTTAGCTCAGTTAAAACAAGGTTTATTAAATATAAAAAAAATGTTGCAAAAAGAGTTCAATAGAAATTGGACAATAAAAAAACAGACAAATAAGCAAAGCAAACACCCACTGGATGGCTAGGGTACAAAAGTATCAACACAAACACCCACCAATTGACTAGGGTGCAAAAGTATTCCCCATAATACTGCCAGCACCAACAATCTCTTCAAAGGGGTGGAGGGGTAGAGGAGAAGCACACGGTGGTCAATAGCAGCAACACGATCACCAAGCAGGTAGGGCAGGGATTCTGAATCAAAAAACAAAGACAAAATAAAGAAAAAGACAGCAGCAAAACCCCAAAACATACAAGCCTTGCCTTCTTCACAGTAAACAATAGAAAAGAAATACAAAAAGGTTTAAACACTGGGTTGTTCACTTTGGAATAACTTAGACCACACCCGAGAAACACCAGAGGACTCCAAACACAATCCAGCAACAATAATACATTACAAATAACAGCAGCTATATCACTACAGTACCAGGCTGAAACACTGACTCAGCTGTTGGCTCGCAGCACGCAGGGAAGATGAAACACAGGCATTTCTATTTCTTTTGGTACCACATTACGGTATAGCACTGGGGTTGGCAGCTAAAAAGAAGAAACTGTGAAAGTAGTGTTGGAAAATTCTTTTCTTTTAAAAACTAATATATGGCAACTTACAGGGATACTTATTTCTTTAAGTTCCTGCCTTGGGCAACACTTACCCCCACTTACAAGGAAAGTGTCAAACTTTGTATCCTTCCTCATAACGTGTTAGAAAATGCAAACAGCCGTTGGAGAATGGTTGAACCTTCTGGGGCGATACCAGCTTATGGATTACTTTGTATCAGTCAGGTTGAGCTGCCATCAGCCTTTCATCTAAACAAGGGTTCCATCTGAACCTGAAAAAGAGCATTTGTGACACAATAGCAAGGTTGCAGTTAAACAAAAGACTTCAATTAAACAAATAGCCTAAACACAAAATAGTCACAATGGCCAAATAAAAGGTTTCTACACAAAACAACAAGAAATCAAAAAGGTTTCGGCAAATAGCAAGATTATTTTTGTTTTGTATTATTTTGAACTAAAAAACAGAGCACATTTTTTTCTTCAGTGTAATTGGAAGAAATAGCAACATATCAGAGTGCCATTTTCTAATGTGATTAAGAAATGCAAAAGCATCGTCCCTGGGGTGGGTTTGAACCACCAACCTTTCAGTTAACAGCTGAACACGCTAACCGATTGCACCACAGAGACCAATAGATCTTTATTTCAACCGAAAAACGAACTTGCTTCATGGCTGCTGCTACAGCACTCGAGCACGTAGTGCCTAAGCGTGGCGGACAGAGCAGATAACAAGATCCACAAAATATCACATGCCAAGAAAAAAATATAATTATGTTTGTTTTAATAACACCATTTCACCCAAGATGGGATTGTCAGGATGGCCGAGTGATCTGCGGCGCCAGACTCAAGGACTGTCTTTCCAAAGAATTGTGTGTTCTGGTCTCTGAATGGAGCGTGGGTTCAAATCCCACTTCTGACAGTTCAAAAAAGCATGGAGTAACCATGTTCACGTTTTTAAGTATTGCTTTCAAAACAGGATCATTTTTCAATGAAAACTAAATTAAACTTAAAAACCTAAAGTTAAATACAGTACTATAACGTTCATGGATACATAATTAAAAGTAAATGATAGAAAAACACAATGTATCCTATACTATCAATGTGCAATGCACTATTATGGTACTATAATGCAGTACCACCATGATAATACCATTGTACTTTTTATTTCTAAGAAGTATCATGGTATCTACAGTATAATGCCACACTATACCACGGTACTATATGGTACCGTATATGGTACCTAATTTAAGGGTGGGCATCGAATAGTCATCAGTCTTCAGGCAACCAGGGACCGAGGCAGATAGGTAAGTTCCTGCTTCAAGTAATTTTAAACTAACTACATTTGGTAACATTGTAAGGTGGTGTTTGAATTAGCTGAGTTAGTGTGTGATTAGTACCAGGTGAGTGGTTAAATTGATTAGAAGTTGATTTGCTATTTGATTGGTTTCCACGCAGTTTAGTTGGTTCTTTTGCCACGCAGTCGTAACATTTAATCTAGCAGCCTATTTCAGCGCCAGCAAACCGAAGAGCCTCAACAAAGAGCCGGAGTCTAGCTGTGGGAGTCCATCGTGGGGAGGCCTGCGCCGAGGCGCTGTTGGAATAGATCCGAACCGAACAGCGCTCTGGAAGAAGCCATCTAGTAATCAGGTCTGTACCCTCCACCCCACTGCTCCTACTGTGCCTTTGTCTTGCCTGTCCTGCTATGACTGTCTCTCACATCCCTGTTCTGTCCTCTCGTCCCGTCCTCTGCCCTCTCTCCGCTGCTGCTCCTCCAACCCCTCTAACCTCATCCCTCTGCCTCTCCCCCTCCCGCACACTCTCTGGTGCACTCTGGAACTGTCACTCTTCTGCTAACAAAGCTGATTTCATCTCTGCCTTTGCCTCCCACCTCTCTCTCGATTTCCTTGCTCTCACTGAAACCTGGCTGTCCCCTGATAACACTGTAACTCCTGCTGCCCTGTCCTCTCTCTGTGTCCTGTCCCATACCCAGCGTCTCACTGGGCGGGGAGGTGGGACTGGTCTTCTCTCTCTCCCTCCTTACTCTTTTCTGTCCCCTCCGATCTCTCCTCACTCTCTGTCAATACCTTTGAATTTCATGCAGTCCAACTAACCTCTCCCTGTCAACTCCTGCTCATTGTACTGTACCGACCCCTGGGCCTCTCGCTCACTTTCTGGATGAACTCGACTATCTACTCTCCTCCCTCCCTCTCTGTCTACCCCAACTATCCTGTTAGGTGACTTCAACATCCATCTCTCCAACCCCAGCCACTCTGCTGGATTCCTCCCTCTCCTTCACACCTTCGACTTCTGTCTCTCTCCATCCCCTCCTACCCACAAAGCTGGTCGTCAACTGGACCTCACCTTCTCCAGGGCCTGCTGCCCCTCACCCTCTCTGTCACCCCTGGACCTCTCTGATCACTATTTCATCTCTTTTCTCTGTCTCTCCCTCTCTCCCTGCTCCTCCTACCCCCACTGTCACCTCTCGCCGTAACCTCCGCTCTCTCTCCCCTCTGTCCTTGCCTCCACTGCTCTCTCTCACCTCCCTACTATCGACTTCTTCTCACAACTCTCTGTAGACTCTGCTACCTCCACCCTCTTCTCCTCCCTCACCTCCTCCCTCGACTCCCTCTGTCCCTCACCTCCCGACCTGCTCCCTCCCTCCCTCCCTCCCCTCCCCAAACATGGCTCTCCTCTGCGCTCCGCTCAGCAAGAATCACACTGAGATCTGCTGAAAAGAAATGGAAGAGAACCAAACTCCCTGCTGCCCTAGACCTTTACTGCACTCTCCTCTCCTCCTTCTCCTCTACTCTCTCCTCTGCTAAATGTACTTATTTCCAATCTGTAATCCAAGCCTCCACTAACAACCCACTTAAACTATTCTCTACCTTCTCCTCCCTCCTAAACCCTCCCCCTCCTCCTCCCTCCTCTATCTCCCCTGATGACTTTGCCTCCTTCTTCTCTTCTAAAATCTCAGATATCCATAAACTCTTTAACACCTCTCCCTCTCCTGCTCCAACCCCTACACCCACTGCATCCCCTACTAACTCACCCTCCTTCTCCACCTTCTTGCCCCTCTCAGACTCTGACCTCTCCTCCCTGCTCCAGGGTCACAAACCCACCACGTGTGCCCTGGACCCTCTCCCCACTCACCTCTTTCAAGCTGCTGCTCCTGCTCTACTTCCCTTCATCTCCTCCCTTCTCAACACCTCTCTACTTTCTGGTCTCTTTCCTTCTGCCTTCAAAAGCCTCTATCACTCCCATCCTCAAAAACCTACCCTCGACCCCACCTCCCTCCAGAGCTACCGTCCTGTCTCCCTCCTACCCTTCCTCTCCAAAACCCTCGGCGGACTGTACACCGCCAGCTCTCTGCTTTCCTGTCCAACCACTCTCTGCTCGACCCTCTCCAATCTGGCTTCCGCTCTGCTCACTCCACTGAAACCGCCCTCCTGTCTGTCACCAACTCACTTTCAGTAGTTCGGGACAAACACCAATCACAAAATGTTTTAGTACAAATATTTATTGTAGAGAATGCGGAGTATGCGATTTTACAGAAAAGTATGCTGTATATACACATTCATTTGGCATCAAACCTAACTTGGTTTGAGGGTTCACTGCCTGGCCGACTGGACGAGGCTGAGACCCCCATTGATAAAACATAAAAATTGTTATTAAGAAAGGTGGAGATGGGGAGGTGGTGGGTTACGATGAAATCAAAACGCAACTGAGAGATAAGTGAAGAGGGTATTTATAGTGCTAACAATTTAATTAGCTAATGTGTAAATTGAATGATTCAATTTGGTGGCGGAGATTGGTGTCTGACCCTCCTCCCGAACTTTAATTATAAATTTCATTTCAGTAGTTCAGGACAAACACCAATCACAAAATGTTTTAGTACAAATATTTATTGTAGAGAATGCGGAGTATGCGATTTTACAGAAAAGTATGCTGTATATACACATTCATTTGGCATCAAACCTAACTTGGTTTGAGGGTTCACTGCCTGGCCGACTGGACGAGGCTGAGACCCCAAAAAGAACAAGCGGTCTCAATGCCACAATTAGAATTGAATATAGCCCACTTGAAGGTTTAGCCAACCTTTAACAAATGATCATCAGCACGCAGGAGAGGAAAACAAAACCCATTTTGGGAAATAAACCTCTGGGAATCCATGGCTGATTCGACTGCCCTTCCTCCAGGCAGGCTACTAACACTTAAGAGCACATTTCTGTAAAAGCGTTTTTAGGCTCCGTAATATTTGTTATAATGTAAACTTGGTAAGCACTGGAGGATCAACAACCTAACCGTTTGATAAGAGAGTCTGGAACTCCGTGGGAAGCAGCTGCTACGATTCTGAAGGAATGACCGGAAAACTGCTCAGCTGCAAATCCGGTCCTGGAAATAAATCAGGTGAAAAGGTGAAAGAAGAACAAATGTTGGGTGACGATTGTTCAGTTTTCGTTAATAAACAGCGGGCCTAAGGGTGATGCACCCGAGAAAGATGGAGATGGATAAGAGAGAAAGGGGTCATATGGGCCAACATGGGAGTTTAATTTATAAATAAATTGAAAAGCTTTCCCTAATCTTCCTGGTCAGTTTTACTTCTTTTGAGCAGGAAGGAAAGGGTATCAGATCAGGTGATTGCTAGGACAGAGATTAAGGGTTGAATCTGGGGGTTGAATTTGAGAGCGATGTAGACTCTGAGCACCTATGGGAACCCAAGAAGGCTAAGAGAAAGAGCTTTAAGGTTTTATCTAAAAACAGGCAGGAGTAGCTGGAGCAGATGAGAGAGTACGTTAATGGCAATAGGTAGGCAAGCAGGGGGAGAAAGAGATTCTGATAGTTGAAGCCCTTTCAGGATTAGTGAAATTTGTGAGTTGCAGAGTGTAGAGCTGGGACACCGAAATTGAGTTGAGCTTGTAGAAAAACTTGATGCCGGAAATTCAAATCTTATAGCTCTGTTCTTAAGGGACATAATATAGGATGACGCTTCGGGCACTGAAAATGATGGAAAGGAATGTTGAATGCAAAGTGAAATTTTAAAGCAATTCCAGGATGACCAGTACATTTGCAGTGAGCGGGAGTGATGCTGAGAAGAGTTGTTTCGTGAGCCTGCAGAAATCAGGGAATGCAGCAGGTGTCTCACATGAATGTCAGGTCTGAAAAATGAGGAAGCTGAGTTGGCAGGAGGTCGTCTTCGGGAGCTAATGCTCTGAATCTCTGCGTTTGGAAACAAGAAAGAGAATCGATTATATTCAGGTGGCCGAGAATGTGTTGAGCTCTGAAAATTAACTGATGAGTAACAGATAAACAGGTAATCCTTCTGAATATTCTCATTATATGGTGGGAGAATGAACGATCTTGTTAAAGATTTAGACTGTAGGTGAATTATGTGAGTGGAGAAGAATGGATTTTGAGCCCAGGAAGACCCCAAAAAGGAGTGCGGCTACAGCAAATGGACACATTTTGCGCAATGACGAGGAGTGATCGGTTATAGGAATGATACTGAATTAGTCGGGCCATGGAGCAGAAAACCAATTTTCCCTTGTAGTATCCTCCAAAGCCAAGAGAGGGAGCTGCATCTTTGAACGGTTGAATGTCTTTGTGCAGCAGGAGACAGTTGTCGTAAAAGTACTGCCATTCCTTTCTTTTAGTAGGAGCTCCCACAGGCGGAGCTCCCACAGGAGGAGTTCCTTGCGAAAAAAAAAAAAAAGGAACCAAACCATTAGTATGACATCATTGAGGGAAATCGACAGAAAGGATCAAATAGAGAGAAGGCAGGAGATAAAAGCTCTGCCTCGAGGATTTATCCTCATTGCATACAAATTGCAAAGCATAGGACATGGTTTATTTAAATTTCCAGAAAGCTTTTGACAAAGTCCCACATAAAAGATTAATTTCTCAAACTGAACGCTGTAAGGATTCGAGGAAATGCATGCACGTAGATTAGGGAGTAGTTAACATGTAGAAAACAGGCGGCCTCCAGAGTATGCAGTATTGCGGCCCTGACTGATATTCAAAGAAATGGGAAAGGTTTTGAAAGTGTTTGAATAAACTGCCGATAAGCTGAAAGAAGAAAAGCATCTCACAGAGAAGAGACCACTATGGGGTCGTGCTGGACACCCATGGCGGCCATGGAGGTCACTGCAGGGGCCTGCTGAATGCCTGCAGTGAGGGAGGGTAACCTAAAGGTTACATTTGGAAGACCGCGGAGGTAAGGAATAGAAGGGGACTGTGGGGCCCTGTTGAAGCTTGCAGCTGGTAGAAAACCGTTTGACAGAGAAGGGAGCACTATGGGGGCCTGCTGGACGCCCATAGTGGCCAGCAAGGTCACTGCAGGGGCCTGCTGGACGCCTGCAGTGAGGAGAGGTAACCAGAAAGGTTATAGTTGGAGGTGAAGGAAGCACTATGGGGGCCTGCTGGAAGCCCATAGTAGCCAGCGAGGTAACTGCAGGGGCCTGCTGGACGCCTGCAGTGAGGAGAGGTAACCTGAAAGGTTATAGTTGGAGGTGAAGGGAGCACTATGGGGGCCTGCTGGACGCCCATAGTAGCCAGCGAGGTCACTGCAGGGGCCTGCTCGACGCCTGCAGTGATGGGGGTGGGGAACGCGGAGCAGCCGCTCCCAACTGTAATTACTGATTAGAGGAGACATCAAAATGGAGCGAGGTAACCAGTGGTGTACTACAGGGATCAGTATTAGATCCTCTGCTATTCCTAATCTACATAAGGATTTAGATTCTGGCATAGTAAGCAAACTTGTTAAATTTGCACACAACACAAAAATAGGTGGAGTGGCAAACACTGTTGCAGCAGCGAAGGTCATTCAAAATGATCTAGACAGCATTCAGAACTGGGCAGACACATGGCAAATGACATTTAATAGAGAAGTGTAAAGTACTGCACACAGGCAAGAAATGTGCATTATAAATATCATATGGAAGATACTGAAATTGAAGGAATCTTTGAAAAAGACCTAGGAGCTTATGTTGACTCATATATGTCTTCATCTAGATAATGTGGGGAAGCTGTAAAAAGGCCAACAAGATGCTCGGATATATTGTGAAAAGTTTTGAATTTAAAATCAAGGGAAGTAATGTTAAAAATGTACAATGCATTAGTAAGACCTCACCTAGAATATTGTGTTCAGTTCTGGTCATCTTGTTAAAAAAGGATATTGCTGCTCTAGAAAGAGTGCAAAGAACAGCGACCAGAATTATCCCGGGTTTAAAAGGCATGTCGTATGCAGACAGGCCAAAAGAAATGAATCTATTCAGACTTGAACAAAGACTACGCGGTGATCTGATTCAAGCATTCAAAATCCTAAAAGGTATTGACAAAGTCAACCCAGGAGACTTTTTGAACCAGGACCAGGAGTCACAAATGGAAATTAGACAAAGGAGCATTCAGAACAGAAAATAGGAATAGTAATTTTGAAGCCGACACCCTGGGATCCTTCAAGAAGCTTCTTGATGATACTCTGAGATCAATAAGCTACTAACAACCAAACGAGCAAGATGGGCTGAATGGCCTCCTCTTGTTTGCAAATCCTCCCATGCTCCCATGTAGTTTAAATGGCCTAGGAGGGACAGAAGATTGCGTTTAGTAGGAGGGGGACCGGACAGAAAAGTGGAAATATAAAAAATACAATCCCCTGAGGACAGGCTCAATGGGCATGATTTTAAATGTGTTTGATATATTGGCTTTAGCCAGTCATGCTTTATCTTTTTTTTCTTTTTCTTTTTTTTTTTTCTTTTTTTTTTTTTTTTTCCCCAGCAATTTTGATTAAGAATATGGCGTGGTCGATTTGCATATTGCAGGGAGCAATCTTTGCGAGGGACTGTTGATGCTGGGTGTGGTGGAGTTACGGTGAGTGGAAATGAAGGAAGTTACAGGCGGAATAGCACAGGTTCCTTCAATGAAGTTATTACAAATCTGGCAAAACAATCTCTGGATACAAATGCTCAAAACTGCCGATGAGCAGAAAGAAAAGCATTTCACGGAGAAAGAATCACTATGAGGGCCTGCTGGACGCCCATAGTGGCCAAAGAGGTCACTGCAGGGGCCTGCTGGACGCCTGCAGTGATGAGGGGTGTAACCAGAAAGGTTACGGATGCATATTATACAACAGTGGCGGTGTCGAAACCCCAGGATAGATCACGGAGCAGCCGCCCCAACAATCGCTGGATACAAATGCTCAAAACTGCTGAAGCGCAGAAAGAAAAGCATTTCACAGAAAAGGATCACTATGAGGGCCTGCTGGACGCCCATAGTGGCCAAAGAGGTCACTGCAGGGGCCTGCTGGACGCCTGCAGTGAGGGAGGTAACCTAAAAGGTTATAGTTGGAGCCAGAATGCTCAGGAACTGCTGAATGAGCCTTTGATTGACAGGTGCGATGGTCCTGCTTTCGGATTTTTCCGGTAGTAGACGCGCCGTGGAGATGCAGTCGGTGCGGGCGAGGTGTTTCAAGTCCGCTTATAATACGCTGAAATTGGGCTTGCTTCTTGAGTCGCGGGTTGGAATTTGTAAAACACCCATACTGACATGGGTTGGGCTTGTTTTGTCGTGAGACTTGACAACACTGGGTAAAGCAACGATCAGTGCTGACGTCATAGCGCCTGCGACGGGAAGGATGAAATAAAGTAAACAAATTCTCCTTACGTGCTGTAGATTTGAATGGGATGTTGTTGCTACGAAAATAAAGCTGGAGCCGGGAGATCGTCCAGTCTCTGATGTCAGGAGTTGCGGAGGAACGAGTGGCCAGGCGGGAGCCACAGCAGACAGGAGAAGCAGACATCTGGGAAGAGAAGTTTGGAGTGATAATACCGCCGACCGAAGTTGTCGTGGGGAGGGCTGTTTGAACTGGTTGCGTGGATCTCGGCTCGCTGAAACGGAATAATTCAGAATACTGACCATAATACGTGCATGTACGATGAAATCAAAACGCAACTGAGAGATAAGTGAAGAGGGTATTTATAGTGCTAACAATTTAATTAGCTAATGTGTAAATTGAATGATTCAATTTGGTGACGCTGGAGATTGGTGTCTGACCCTCCTCCCGAACTTTAATTATAAATTTCATTAAGTCTGCCCGAGCCGCCTCTCTCTCCTCTGTACTAATTCTCCTCGACCTCTCTGCTGCCTTTGACACTGTTGATCACTCTATTCTACTATCATCTCTTGCTGACCTGGGGAACTCTGGCACTGCTCTGGCCTGGTTCTCCTCCTACCTCTCCAACCGCACTTACCAGGTAACCTGGCGTGGAGCAACCTCCACACCTCACCCTCTCTAACAGGAGTCCCCCAAGGGTCAGTCTTGGGTCCTCTCCTGTTCTCTCTCTACTCCCGCTCCCTGGGCCCCCTCATCGCATCCTATGGTTTCTCATACCATTTCTATGCTGATGATGCTCAGATTTTCCTCTCCTTCCCCACCTCTGACTCCACCATCTCCTCCCGTATCTCTACCTGTCTGTCTGCTATTTCCTCCTGGATGCACTCGTATCACCTCAAACTCAACCTCTCTAAATCTGACCTCCTTTTCTTTCCTCCTCCTCCCTCCTCTGATCTCTCTATCTCTGTTCCTCTGGAATCTACCACACTCTCTCCTCTTCCTCCACTAAGAACCTCGGAGTCACCCTGGACCCCTGCCTTTCTTATTCCCAGCACATCTCCACTCTGGCACGCACTTGCCGATTCTTCCTGAGCAACATCCGAAGAATCCGACCCTTCCTCACCAACTATGCCACCCAGCTCCTGGTCCAGGCCTTGGTACTCTCCCGCCTAGACTACTGCAACTCCCTCCTGGCTGGCCTCCCTCGTCCGCCACCCGTCCGCTCCAGCTCATCCAGAACTCCGCTGCCCGCCTGGTGTTCTCTCTGCCTCGCTTCTCCCACGCAACTCCACTACTCCGCTCACTCCACTGGCTACCGATCACCGCTGGCATCCAGTTCAAGACTCTTGTACTAGCCTACAGATGCCTTGACCAGACTGCACCCAGCTACCTCCAGACCCTCATCTCTCCCTACACCCCCACTCGACCTCTCCGCTCTGCCTGCACTAGAAGACTGGCTCTACCTCCTCTACGCTCCCCTGCCTCCAGAGCCGCTCCTTCTCCACCCTCGCTCCGCAGTGGTGGAATGACCTTCCTACAGATGTCAGGACTGCCCAGTACCTGACCACCTTCCGCGCCTCCTTAAGACTCACCTCTTCAGACAGCACCTGTAGAACTCCTCTGTTTCTCCCCTGTGACACTTTCACCCTTCCTTAAATATGCTTTACTTACTCTTATCTGCCCCTATTTTACTGCATTTAATCCTGTACTTCAGAGTACTGTAAACTGCCTAGTGTTTAAACTGTAGTATTTGGTATTTAATCATATCTTGATGTAACTATCACTGTCACTTTTATCTGCGGTATTATTGAATTGTATCTTGCCACACTTGTACTTGCTTGAACTAGTCATTGTATTTATCTTGCTCTTATTGTATTATTACCTGTACTGTAACACTTGAAATGTATTTGCTTACGATTGTAAGTCGCCCTGGATAAGGGCGTCTGCTAAGAAATAAATAATAATAATAATAATAATAATACTATTTATTTTACCATGGTACGATTTCTGTTGTCCCGGATACAGTTCTACGTAGAGTTCTACGAGATCTGATTGGATAATTCCATCACTTCATTCTTGGAAGCTCTGCGAAATCTGATTGGCTCTTTCCTGGTCAATTCTTGGTAGCGACTCGGGCTATGATTGGTCAAAACTACCAAGATATTGGGCTGTGGAATTACTCTCTCCCTCTTGTGGTCACAGAGTGTAGTGCAGTTTGTGCTGCTGGGCTGTGGAATTACTGTCTCCCTCTTGTGGTCACAGAGTGTAGTGCAGTCTGTGCTGCTGGGCTGTGGAATTACTCTCGCCCTCTTGTGGTCACAGAGTGTAGTGCAGTCTGTGCTGCTGGGCTGTGGAATTACTCTCTCCTCTTGTGGTCACAGAGTGTAGTGCAGTCTGTGCTGCTGGGCTGTGGAATTGCAACAGAAATCCCTTCCCATGCTGGTGGAATGACATGCTGTAACCTCTATGCTGACACACACTGATGTGAGTCTGCAGGAATAACTGGGGTGTGGGACAGACAGCTTACAGCAACTCTCAGAGAGGAGAGCAAGGGGAGAATCATTGTGTTTAAAATGCTGGCCTGCTAAAAGGACATTTTAACATTCTTTAATATTTACTGTCAGGGTGGAAGTTCCAGATGTTGAGATATTAGAGTCAGTGTTTCCCAGCATGCATCACTGTGAAAAGCTCCTTCCTCCAGACACAGACCACACTGTAGTGTTTAGATGACTGGGTGTGAGGAGCCTTGTGTTAACAATGGGAGAACTGAGCTGACTGGGGAGGTAACTGCTGCCTATTTCAATTGTCTTATTACTGTACTGTTATTACATTATGGACAGCAGTGGTGCTCTGCCTCCCTCTTGTGGTCAGTGTGAATGATGGCAGTGTGTGCAGCTTGGCAGGGCACTGATGCCTGTTTCCAGGCTATACAAACACAGAGAGGGATTCAATCAAACACTAAGTTCACAGTTTAATAGAAGAGTGGATTAGTTCTATTTGTATATGTGTTGTAAGCGCTGCACTTCTGTTTCAATAAGTGTCACAGACAGTTCTATGAGATCTGAGCTGTGAACACAGGTGGGACTTGATAGGGTTGGGTGACTCACAGTACAGTTAGATTATCCTTCCTGTAGTTTTATGTTTAGCCTCTCAGTGCTTTCCTGCTCTCTAGGAGGGGTATTAGAAATCTGCCTGTTCAGAATGAACTGGCCCATAAGTGTTGAGACATGTGTGCCAGGGAGCTGCTGCACACATAAGGAATGAAGGAGACCAGGTGGGTAACAAGGATGACACAGGAGGCAAGACAATGAAGAATAAACTGCCTTCAATAACGCTGATGTGCTGCTCCTTAATAAAAAAAAATAAAGAATTCACTCAGAAATATATGAATTCATCATTTATTTATTTTTATTTCAATTTAAATATATTATTTTTTATTATAATAAGTTATAATCTGAGGTATATCAATCTAGTATTAACATTTTTTCAGTAATTGAGAATAAAGTGTAAAATTCTATTTGAAAAGAAGACATGGTTTGTTCATTGTAATTAACAGTAATTTGTGTCTTGATTTTCATCTTAACAATATGTTAAAGTTCAATGCTATTCATTTATGTATTAATATTAGTTTTGAAAATACATTAAAACACATCAGATTGACAGAATGAAAAATCTCCAGCTGGACTCCACAGAGACAGAAAGTGTAACTACACATCACTGCAATACTGGGCTTTGCTGTTTGCTGGACATCTTTTTAATATGTTGTCCAGTGGATCATAAATAAATCAATCTCAATATGCATACAGTTCAATTGTTTTAAAAATAAACATCATTCTGTTTGTATATAGAATGTGTTGCTGATGAAGTGGAATCATTAAAAGAGTAAAATGAAAAAAGTCAATAATACAATTTGAGGTTAAATATGCAATTTATTTATTTATATACATTTACTGAAAGAGAAGCAAAATGTTTGGTTTACTTTATTTTCAGCTTGTATTTAAGTATCAGGAAATGAACAATGTTCACCTGCAGTCCTGCTGAGGAAGGTTTTTGTACGGGTGTGTAGCACTGTGTGAACACATAGCTACTGCTGGGGTAGTGTTCACTCTGACAGTAGTAATCTCCTGCATCTTCAGCCTGGACTCCACTGATGGTCAGAGTGAAGTCAGTCCCAGATCCACTGCCACTGAAACGAGTTGGGATCCCAGACTTAAGGGTACTTGTCAAGTAGATCAGGAGTTTGGGAGCTTCTCCAGGTTTCTGTTGGTACCAGGCTAGCCAGTTGTTATTCTACACTGCGCTGCTGACTTTACAGCTCAGAGCGACTGTGTCTCCTGGGAGAACAGATTTCACTGCTGGAGTCTGAGTCACAGTATACTGTCCACTGGATTCTGAAAATAATAATATAGAAAATGATAGTAAATGATTAAATTAAACTATGAAAACATTTCTAGACTTCTTTTAATGTATTTCAGTTTGTCCTTGTTTTTTTAACATTTATATATTAAGTTGTATATTTTATTGTCTCACAAATAGATTTTTTAAAACTGTTTTTCTAAATGATTCTTACCCTGAGTGCAGATGACAAGTGCCCAGATGAAGATGCTGATAAAAGACATTGTTGTTGTGGATTCTGTTGCCATGAAGGGCAGCTCTCAATCATGAAGTGTTAAACTCACAGGGCTATAAACACTCCCAGAGCACTGAAGCATGTGCTGCCAATGCAAAGTGTCTTTTCTATGCAAATTGTCTTCCTTGGCACAGCAGCCACTTCTAGCCAAGCAGTGCTCTTAAGTTTAAACTCTTTTAACTGATGCAGTTTCTTTGCCACTCAAAAAATAGCTTATAGTTTTCTTTGTGTTGAGTTTGTACAAACACAGATATTTTCTCTCTTCTCCCTTCTCTCAAACAATTCATCTTAGCCACAGCTGTGATTATGTAGCTTTGTTACACAGTATAAATAATTATTAATTGTAAAATATTAAAATCAGAGCTGCAGGTTAACAGATCCATCATAAGCTTTGTGAAATCAAATCCATTCAAGAAGCAAACCTGTTGATTTTGCACATTGCTAATGTTGAGTGAAAAGTTTCCAGTTTTTTTTCCTGTGGACCCCCTGGACTGTCTCTGAGGACCCCAGGTTAAGAACCACTGCTCTAAATTAAAGAGCATCATTTTATTACTCTCTCTCTCCCTCTTGTGGTCACAGAGTGTAGTGCAGTTTGTGCTGTTTGGTGTTTTCTCATTTTAAGGTTGTGGAGAAATATTCTCATGCCATAAGAGACAGGCTCGGCTGACTCAACTTATCGTAAGATCAGATGAGAAAAATTCCCCTAAAAGATGTATTGGCATCTTCATGAATTCAGCGTTTTAATTGGCTTAGAGACTCTATTTGATTTATATTGTCCTTTGAGCCACTTTGTGTGACTCAATGACCTAATAAAAGTTTAGTCACCCCAGCAAGTTAAACCAGTTGCTTCCAGATTGTTTTAATACATGCACTCCTTTTCCAGTAGGCTCAATAGCGTGGAACACTCCCTGTTTTTCACAGAACAGGACAGGTATAGAAGCCTCTAACCTGTTCTTAAGAGC
>JAGXEW010001429.1:0-20146 GCA_030684275.1 Acipenser oxyrinchus oxyrinchus | reverse complement strand
AGTGTAAGCACTTTCTAACAGACATCTTATTCGCCATTGTTTTTATAAATAAATACATAGTAGCTGCGTGGTTTGTTTTCTAATGTGTTACAGTGTTTTACTGTGGCGTGAATGGAGCCGTGAGGTGCCTTAATTACACAGGCTATTCACTTTACTGAAATAACGTACAGTACTAAGACTACATCAGGGGTCTGTCTTGCATGTTCTCCCGTGTTTATGTGGGTTTTCTCCAGGTACTCGGTTTCCTCTCACAGTCCAAAGACATGCTGGCTAGGTGGACTGGCCTCTCTAAATTGTCCCTTAGTTGCCCTGCGATGGCCTGGGGTCTAGTCCTGCCTTGCGCCCTGTGTCTGCCGGGTTAGGCTCCGGCTCACTGCGACCCTCTAGAGGATTAAGTGGTTACAGATAATGGTTGGGTGGATGGATTAAGACAACAGCCCAATGGAATCTGTTATTTTGTTCTGATTTCCATTTTATTTTTCTAATTGTATTGAAAAATAGTATTGTTAACTTTAAAAACGGGTTGTATTTTTTTTGTGCAGTTTGGGACGCTCCAAAGCAAATGGATAGGCAGGGAGCCAAGTGATCAATTCTATATTTACTGCTATACCCATGGCTTCACTGCCATAAATCTTCTCTGCGTGAACATTTGGATCTTACTGTTCAAAAGGGACTGTACTGTAGCAGCAGGCTGTGTGGGTAGTTATTTTTGTGTTTTAATACAGACGTTAAAAATAGTCTACAATGTTGTTTAAGTCCTTAAAAAGGTTTCTATTTATTTTCCATGATTGCATTTATTTAACGCGCTCGAACGGTGAATTATTTTCACCGATTCAACCCATCTCGTTGTTTATCCCTTACAGGATACCACGCCTCATTTATAACCCAGCTACAGAAACTGCCCCCACACTTTTGAAACTAAAGTTATGCCACTGCCTGTACTGAGAATTAAAGTTTCACATTTTTCCTCCAAATATGTAAATCTCAAGCTTAATGCTTTACTGCCAGATGCATTTTTTCCCCATACAGCACTTAATTCTGTGTTAATATTCTTTTGATTTCGTGAGGCAATGTGACCGAACCAGAAGCCAGAGTGGAAGTTTTGTATGCAGGAAACTATTGTATTCAACACCGCTACTGTGACAGTGTTTGTTTGAAATCTCGCCGAACCAAAACAAGCCCTTTTCAGCCTTCAAAAAGCAGCTCTCGCTTGTTGACTACAAGTGGGTTGAGAAGGGGGAGTGGTTTGCTATCGCCTGACCAAATCTACTGAGTTCCAGCTATAAATCACATTGCAAGACTTTCACAGGACAGGATTCTATAGTCAACTTCGAACTTGTCGATAACACTAAACATCCTGATAGTTGAAAAAAATATATATATATATCGAACACTTGCACACAACACTGAATAATTTAAAATTAATAATAAACAGTATCAAATATTAGTATATTATTCCTATTATCATAATATATGTTGTGTTTGTTGCACAGTTTGAGTTAAATGTTTAATAAAGCAATACATACTATTTATTTAATACGTACAAACAATTAACTCTTCTCTACTCAAGGAGAGGTTTGCTTGAAGCAGTGTCTCTTTCAGTGATGGTAAAGCTTTTTAGATATATTTTCTTTTATTTATTATCTTTAACTACAACGATAATAATACTAACACGGTCACCAGTCCTGGGGGTGTGCAGCAGTGCTCGTGGGTGATACAGTTTATCAGTGCCAATCGTGCAGTGCTGTTCCAGCTTTGTGCTGGCCCTTCGAGACAGCTCCGGAACTGTGTTAGCTGTCTAGTAACATACAAGACAAGACAACACAATTACAAACAAACAAAACACAACACTCACGGTTTTACTTTCTGTGGTTCCTTTCACTGTCCTTCTCAGTTCTACTCACATTAAACCAAAGCGAAGGAACAGATTACGATTCTCGGTCCCTTTTATGCCGTCACCGTGACCCCTTGGTAAGCGAGTGCAACCACCTCTCAATCTGCGGCTGCCACGTTGTTTCCCTTCTGGGTCAATGTGTTATTGCAACAGAGTATCGCCCCTTCCAGGCTGGTCGACTTCCCTTGAACCCTGTGAAAGAACCTTTCCAACCAGCACGTCCAGAGAACTCTGTTCTCACTGCTTAGCGCCCTCGCAGATCGGGAGGAGGTTTACAACCCAGAATCATTGTATTTCTGTCTACAGGAGGCTGTGTGGTCCAGTGGTTAAAGAAAGGGCTTGTAACCAGGAGATCCCGGTTCAAATCCTACCTCAGCCACTGACTCATTGTGTGACCCTGAGCAAGTCACTTAACCTCCTTGTGCTCCGTCTTTCGGGTGAGGCGTAGTTGTAAGTGACTCTGCAGCTGATGCATAGTTCACACACCCTAGTCTCTGTAAGTCGCCTTGGATAAAGGCATCTGCTAAAGGCATCTGCTAAATAAACGCCTGCTAAATAAACAAATAATAATAACAAGAACGTTATACAGAAACATTATGAAGCCCAAATTCTCGGCATGTAAGAACAAGTCCACCATTCCAGTACAAGGGAGCACATTTTGGCTCTACTGTGTCAGCATGCCAAGCGGTCCCCTCGAAACGTATAAATCTGTGTAGATAACAAAATTACACAATACCTATAAAGATCATCTCAGAAGCATCAAGATGAAGTTTTTAAATGTGCTTTGGGTTTTTGACAGAAGAAATAATAATAATAATAATAATAATAATAATAATAATAATAATAATAATAAAATACAACTACCCGACTCTGCCCGTTTAAAAAAATGGAAGAGTAGTGTCCATTATTGCTTATAAAGGCCTTGAGAATAAACGTGTATTATGTCATTGCAATCACTCAGGTGAAACAATGTATTGTAATGTGCCCAAACATCAATATTTTTCAACAAAAAAAAGTATTGTAAGATGCCTCGGGTCATAGAATAACGCATTTTATACATGTATCTGTAAGCAGAATGCATAATACAAATTACTTTATATATAAAAAAAAAAAAAAAAAAAAAAGCGACAAGTTTGTATTTCCGAATACTTTATAATGTTCCCCAGAGTGTTCTGAAAAAAGGACACCATTTGCTACTATAAAATAATAATTTAGTGAATTTTTATAGGAAGTGTCAACTACAGCCAAAAAAACACCTGGTCCTGGGGGAACATCCCACTGAAAAATGCTTGGTCCTGAAAGGGTTAATCCACTAGTTAGACACATCAAGTGGACTAAATCTGGTACTGCAATAGACCCTGCTAGTTTATTACATGTATGGCTGGTTTCAGACCCTTATTTGTAATAATCTTGGATTACTTTGCCTAAAATAACATTAAGTTAGTCCAAGATTAGTGGTAATCACGGTCTGTGAAACCAGCCATAAGAAGAACTAAATGAGCTAAATCTGTTCTAGGCATACTTTAATGTTTTTTGGGGTAATGTTTAATTTTCTCAATACTAAAATTAGGCTAATTTAAATGCTGAATTTGTTATTCAATTACCTAGTATTTATATATATATATATTTTATTATTACAGAAGTTGACTAAACAGCATCTGCCTCCATACAATATGTTAAATAACAGGTTTTTTTTAGTTTGTTTTTTGGCAATTATAATCAGCTGGCTCAGTTTCTCCAAAGCAGGCGTGTCAAACTCCAGTCCTCAAGGGCCACAGGGCTGCTGGTTTTCATTCCTTAAGCTCTCAGTTAACATTATTGATCCAATTATTTGTTCAATTGAACATATTTAATATTTTTCAATGTTTTTTACAGGTGATGATTTTAAAAATGCACTTGATTCAAGGCACACTACCTATATTTTGAGGCCTGGAGAGATGTGTTAAATGTGTCCAATTAATGAAATAATTAGACCCATTAAGTGATTGAGAGCTCAGGAGGAGTGAAAGCCAGAAGCACTGCGACCCTCCAGGAGTCTGACACCCCACTCTAAAGCCTTTGCTTGAATATTTAACAGTGGGGTTCAATGTATTTTCTTATCTTCTCAATGATTACTAACATCTTTGCTCAAGTTGTCTTTTTTTGCTGATGTTGAGTGTAGTGCTATTAACTTACTTTTCCTATCTGTTGCGAAGCTCAGGTACAGTCCCATGTTGTATTTGCAATATCGATCCACGTTAGCCAGCAGCTGTGCCAGCCGGGCCTTATCCTTGTTCCACTCCTCCGCATTCTTCACTCCGCAGGCTGTGTTCCCGATGTACTTCTGGCTCTTGCTGTCGTAGTGAACAACCTCCTGCTTGTTAAAAACATAGCTCCAGGAATACAACATGTCCGTCATGTGGCTGTCACTGTACTCGCAGTCAGACATCATCTGCATCAAGTAACCTTCTGAAAAAGAAACAATGTTAAATAAATAGTTACATTTCACAAAATGTCATGCTGCTGTCACTGTACTCATAGTCCCAAAGAAACTGGTTCAGGTAACCGTCTTAAAAAAAAGAAATTAAAAATACAGATTTCTTTAAACTTTACATGCAATTTGATTAAATATGAAATTAATATATAATTAATAATTAATATATAATATAATTCTTTACCAGATGTAAATTATTGAAGGCAGTGGATTAATTGGTAGAAATCACCTGAAACCTGAAACCTACTGGAGCCTTAAGTACATAACACAAACATAAAATGTTACATGCAACAACAAAATAAATAAAATGATCAGACAAACAATCCCCAAAAAACAGCACTTTATAAAATGATCACTGCAACTCGGAGAACAGTAAATCATGACATTGTTTTTCTTTTTTTGTTTGTTACATTGATGTAGGCCTGTGACAGAGATCGAATGATTCTTGATGTTAGATCTCCCTCCCGACCTGTGAGGGCATTTGTGACAGGGTGGACGAGCCGTGACGTCAGGTCAGAAGCAGGAACTAAAAACTGACCCCAGAACTGCAATTCAAAATAAAGGGACGCGGCGGCGCCGTTTTATTTTGAAATAAAAATAAATATAAAGTTCAAACACAAAACACTTTCTCACAGAGCGAAAATAAATATTTAAACAAAACAAATCTCGAACACAAAAGAACACTAAGGTCAGGCTGAGCAACTGCCTTCACTGATCCTTACGTTTTGGTTTTAAATTTTCGTTTCTCTCTCGCTCGGTCCTCTCACTCTCGCTCCTAATACCCACCACGAGCTGGAGAGCTGCAGGCTTTTTATACCGTGGCTGAGGGGTTTAACTAGCTAGCAATTATTCTATTACCCCTCGGCCACAATCTGCACGAGTTTTTTTAAATTACTGGATGGGGCTACCCATCCACGCTACTAAACAAACACAAAACACGGCTATGCCGTCATATTTACAAAACAATAAATAAATACAAAAACAATACCCACTGCGCTTCACCGTCATCTATACATAATAAATAAATCATAACGATAATAATACATCAATACAACAAAAGAAATACAAAATAATACACTGCACAGGGGCAGAGGGCGAAAACCTCACAAAAGCAATACCTAACATACTGTATCTATGTATCTGTGTGAGAAAAAAATATGTTTAATGTATTTGTGCTTGTACACAACATTCACAATCTTAATATATAAAGAAGAAAGTTTGTGTGTCTGTTCCTTTATACATTCGGACCCCGCAGGAACCAGTGCAACCAAACTATGCATGGTCTCCTCTTTCATCCAGGGGAAGGTCGAGGGCTATGTTTGGATCCAAAATTTTGACCCCCGGGGTACTTTATTTAGTAACCCCATTGCTGGATCACTACAGTAGCCATGTATCTCAAATTAAACAAACCCACAAAACCAAAAAAATAAATAAAAAGAACAAATTTAAAAAAAATTAAAATTGGCAAAAAAAACCCAAAAATAATGCTACCGTTCCCCAATTGATCATGCATGAAATATTGAATTTCCCCGGGCAATGCTGGGTACTTCAGCTTGTGTATCTATACATTGAAATCTGTAACTCTGAAGGGTACAAAACAGACACAATGAAGCATAATTGTGTGCGTTGTATCGGAAATATATTGCCCCATCTTCAAAATCTCTTAGGTGATAATAATGAGGCCACTCCAAATTTGTGACGACCCTGGCAGTAGCACAGGTATAAAAACTCTAGGGGAAAAATGATACCAAAATCACTTCACAAGTCTGATTGCGCCTGCTTGCTCCAAGCTATCCATAATCAAGCACTAACAAAATCTGTCTTAGCGTTACTGCCTTGTGACCAAAATTGGGCCCATGTATTCTTTAATTATGTTTTGTATGGTTAGTCTTAAGCAGCTGTTCTCAGGTGGTTTCATTTTAATAATAGATTGAAAACCCAAATATTTTTTTTCTATGAGATTTGCCTACAATGTTTAACCAGACATGCGTTTCAATTCACATACAGTAACATTAAAAACACATAGGCTTAAGCAAACATGAACAGGAAACTTGGTGAATTATAATGGAGAATGAATGTCTTCAGGGTCAACTTAAATGTAACTTTTTTCAAATACACACCCTGGCTTAATGTTATGGTATGCAGAACTGAGGGGTGGAATTTCCTGATGGTTACAAAATAAAAAGGTGGTCCTTAATTAATTTATCACATTTAAGCAGATCTGTCTTTTGTAGATTTAGTAGCAAACTGCTAGCTAGCACTGTGGCGAAATCTCTCAACTGCAGTTGAATTTTAGATGAATCATCCCCTAAACTGGATCACACTGTACAGGTGCATCACAGAAGAATGTACCACACACTGCATTGCTGAGTCTTACTGGCTGTAACTGCATGCCTTGTACGGCAGAGTAAGTGCTCTACTAGTCTTGATGGGCTGTTGAGCAAAATTCTTTTTTGAAATTCCAATATCTATCTATCTATCTATATACTGTATATATATATATAGCGTGCACGGGGGAAGGCAGCAATAGGGCTGGTAGGTGACAGAATCACACACAAAGACATAAGCCCCATATACGCTCCTTGCAAAAGAGCCGGCTCTCTTGTACAACGGTATCGTCGCTATGCTTCAGTGCGAGAGGTCCAGGGTTTGCGCCCGCCCTCCGTCTGTGTGTGGATTGCCTCGCCCTGTGTGATGTGCCTGCCTGCGGGAACTGTGATCGCTACATATATATATATACATTGAATTGTGTGTGTGTATATATATATATATATATATATATATATATATATATATATATATATATATATACACACACAATGTATTTTTTAGTCAGTATAAACATAAGTGCTTTACTCAATACTGCTTTTTGGGATGTGGTTAAAGTTTTACCGGATAAATTAAATACTATGTCTTCTGTCTTATCTTTAGCGTATTTGGTACCATTTCCATTTTTGGGTCTCCTATCCTTCTGTTTTGAATTCTCTGTCCTAGTCGTGTTAAATTCTCTATTTTGCATTTTATTATTTACTTTAAGCTAGTTTATTTTTACTGTTTTAGATTTATTTTGATTATCTGTCTTAATTATGCCACAGTATTCAGATTTTCTTTGGTTTGATTTCACTGAGAAATGGTCACTGTTGTACAAAGGATTAATTGGATCGTTCTTATTTTTAATAGTTTCTATTGTGCCTTTGTATACATATATGGGCCTATTTAGGAAGTCTACAGCTGCCAGAACTTCTGCCTCTGTAGCCCAAAAATCTATACTCCCGTCACTTAATTTCATTTTTTCAATATGGGTCACTGAGTCGATGTACATTTCATATAGTTTTATATTGCTTTCCATTAGTTCTATTGCATTATGTCTAATTGTTCGATGGTCATTTTGTGAACCATATAAAACCACACCTAAACATCTACAGAAACAGTTCCCGTCCTTCTCTATTTGAACTATGTTGTAGCCGTCATAACTATTATACTCACATTGCTCAAGCAATCTAATCGAAAGTGTTTCAGCAGTGTTTTCCTTATTCTCGGATTTGTTATGATTTGAAATTAATTTTTTCTAGACCTATTCTATTTTGTAATCCCGGTTGACCTATTAAAATTTGTGTGTGTGTATATATATATATATATATATATATATATATATATATATATATATATATATATATATATATATATATATACTGTAAATAATGGCAAAACCTTAGTTAAAGTAACATTAAGATTTGGTCGCAAATGTCCAAAAGGTTAGGAAATTGCAAGTTCAGGTAGCCACGCAACCTTAACTCTGCACCCTTATGTGTATGTTTCCTGTCACACTTGACATCACATATGACATCAATGACATGGGCAACGACATCACTAAGCACATGACAAATTCTCCCTGAAGACAGGCCATACGGACATAACACTGGGAAATCATAGTCCTTGTGATTGGTATCATGTTCAATAACTGCATTAGCATTCCCACAATGTCTGCTGTCAAGCTAATTATTTCACCAGTGTTCTAAGTAAAACCAATAAACTCACAAAACAGTAGTGCTATAGAATTAATTCCGAATAAGTAATTTTTGGTTGGAAGAAACGTATAAAATGCATTCTTGTCTTTACAAAATAGTTTTCACTTCGGAATATTCTTTTAAACACTGTAAACAGGAGCATGTTATCATTCATGTCTTGTTGTCAACCAACATTTTGTTACTGTTAAACTTCACTAAATGTGGACATCAGTACGTACCTCTGAAGAAATCTAACAGTTCACAGAGTCGTTGCCTGCAATTGCTGTACTAGCTACATGCTCGAGGTTGCATCCCCACCAGTTTAATTTAGTCTTTATTGTATAATAAGTAACAATATACACAGGGTCACTTTCATTTTTCACGTTTTATTATTTAAAAGCACAGACAAGTTCACAGTTTTAATACCGACAGAAACATAGATTTGTTTGTGGAATGGAACCGTACCATAACAACAAAAGTGAGAGGGAGAAAATGAAAATCGCATTTCCTAAATTAAAAATGTATTATTAGTTTCCCCAGTGTGGAAGGCACAAACTCAAAAAATGTTATCACTGATTACCAATTTTAATCCAGACAGAAACACAGATGTGACCCGTGTGTGCTGAACTATATATTCCAGCCACTGCCCAGCAACGACGTCAGGCAGCAGTGACATCAGACCGTTATCTTTGGGGTTCAATTTCTGTAAAACTAGGACCCCCCAAATATATTAATACCCCGTTGCACATCTACACCCCCGGGACTATGTGTATGTCCAGCGTGGTTCCTTAATTTGCTATACCTTTTGAGATACAGGTGTATAAAAAAGCATCTTAATTTAAAAAGAAAAGAAATTAATTAAACAAACAAATAAACAAACAAACAAACAGATTAAAATTACTTTCAGTGTGTACTTACCGACTCCAAAGCTGGCTCTCCTACTGCAAGACAACAGAGAGAGCAGAACCAGTCCCCGCAGGCATAGTGTATACAGGCTGGAGATCTGCAATGAAGAGGTTTCCATTCTGAGGGAAGGCTGCTTGTTCACTGGAGCTGAGAGGCTGCTGCTGTACAGAGTGAAACACGCTGGAGCTGAGAGGCTGCTGCTGTACAGAGTGAAACACGCTGGAGCCGAGAGGCTGCTGCTGTACAGAGTGAAACACGCTGGAGCCGAGAGGCTGCTGCTGTACAGAGTGAAACACGCTGGAGCCGAGAGGCTGCTGCTGTACAGAGTGAAACACGCTGGAGCCGAGAGGCTGCTGCTGTACAGAGTGAAACACGCTGGAGCCGAGAGGCTGCTGCTGTACAGAGTGAAACACGCTGGAGCTGAGAGGCTGCTGCTGTACAGAGTGAAACACACTGGAGCCGAGAGGCTGAGAGGCTGCTGCTGTACAGAGTGAAACACGCTGGAGCCGAGAGGCTGATGCTGTACAGAGTGAAACACGCTGGAGCCGAGAGGCTGCTGCTGTACAGAGTGAAACAAGCTGGAGCCGAGAGGCTGATGCTGTACAGAGTGAAACACGCTGGAGCCGAGAGGCTGCTGCTGTACAGAGTGAAACACGCTGGAGCTGAGAGGCTGCTGCTGTATAGAGTGAAACACACTGGAGCCGAGAGGCTGAGAGGCTGCTGCTGTACAGAGTGAAACACGCTGGAGCCGAGAGGCTGCTGCTGTACAGAGTGAAACACGCTGGAGCTGAGAGGCTGCTGCTGTATAGAGTGAAACACACTGGAGCCGAGAGGCTGAGAGGCTGCTGCTGTACAGAGTGAAACACGCTGGAGCCGAGAGGCTGATGCTGTACAGAGTGAAACACGCTGGAGCCGAGAGGCTGCTGCTGTACAGAGTGAAACAAGCTGGAGCCGAGAGGCTGATGCTGTACAGAGTGAAACACGCTGGAGCTGAGAGGCTGCTGCTGTACAGAGTGAAACACACTGGAGCCGAGAGGCTGAGAGGCTGCTGCTGTACAGAGTGAAACACGCTGCAGCTGAGAGGCTGAGAGGCTGCTGCTGTACAGAGTGAAACACAGAGTGCACAGAGAGAGGGGGAGCTGCACATTTTTACACACCACTGCTCAGGAACTGCACCAATCAAATCCACTCTTTTAAAACATCAGCTGTTTCTAGGCAGACGTATTGTATGAAGTTTTATTTCACATTGCCTCTCCAACTGATGATAGATTTCAGGTGTTTTTTGTTGATGACAATTTCTAAATGCCTTGCTAGACGTTGTGAAACTGAATCGAACATATTTTTTATACAATGTAATATATTTTTAGTATAATATGGAAAGAGAAATACATACAGTACTGTGCAAAAGTTTTAGGCAGGTGTGAAAAAATGCTGTAAAGTAAGAATGCTTTCAAAAATAGACATGTTAATAGATAATATTTATCAATTAACTAAATGCAAAGTGAGTGAACAGAAGAAAAATCTAAATCAAATCCATATTTGGTGTGACCACCCTTTGCCTTCAAAACAGCATCAAGCATCAATTCTTCTAGGTACACTTGCACACAGTTTTGAAGGAACTTCGGCAGGTAGGTTGGCCCAAACATCTTGGAGAACTAACCACAGTTTTTCTGTGGATTTAGGCAGCCTCAGTTGCTTTTCTCTCTTCATGTAATCCCAGACAGACTCGATGATGTTGAGATCAGGGCTCTGTGGGGCCATACCATCACTTCCAGGACTCCTTGTTCTTCTTTACGCTGAAGATAGTTCTTAATGACTTTCGCTGTATGTTTGGGGTCGTTGTCATGCTGCAGAATAAATTTGGGGCCAATCAGATGCCTCCCTGATGGTATTGCATGATGGGTAAGTATCTGCCTGTACTTCTCAGCATTGAGGAGACCATTAATTCTGACCAAATCCCCAACTCCATTTGCAGAAATGCAGCCCCAAACTTGCAAGGAACCTCCACCATGCTTCACTGTTGCCTGCAGACACTCATTCGTGTATGCTCTCCAGCCCTTCGGCAAACAAACTGCCTTCTGCTACAGCCAAATATTTCAAATTTTGACTCATCAGTCCAGAGCACCTGCTGCCATTTTTCTGCACCCCAGTTCCTGTGTTTTCGTGCATAGTTGAGTCGCTTGGCCTTGTTTCCACGTTGGAGGTATGGCTTTTTGGCCACAAGTCTTCCATGAAGGCCACTTCTGACCAGACTTCTCCGGACAGTAGATGGGTGTACCAGGGTCCCACTATTTTCTGCCAGTTCTGAGCTGATGGCACTGCTGGACATCTTCCGATTGCGAAGGGAAGTAAGCATGATGTGTCTTTCATCTGCTGCAGTAAGTTTCCTTGGCCAACCACTGCGTCTACGGTCCTCAACGTTGCCCGTTTCTTTGTGCTTCTTCAAAAGAGCTTGGACAGCACATCTGGAAACCCCTGTCTGCCTTGAAATTTCTGCCTGGGAGAGACCTTGCTGATGCAGTATAACTACCTTGTGTCTTGTTGCTGTGCTCAGTCTTGCCATGGTGTATGACTTTTGACAGTAAACTGTCTTCAGCAACCTCACCTTGTTAGCTGAGTTTGGCTGTTCCTCACCCAGTTTTATTCCTCCTACACAGCTGTTTCTGTTTCAGTTAATGATTGTGTTTCAACCTACATATTGAATTGATGATCATTAGCACCTGTTTGGTATAATTATTTAATCATACACCTGACTATATGCCTACAAAATCCCTGACTTTGTGCAAGTGTACCTAGAAGAATTGATGTTGTTTTGAAGGCAAAGGGTTGTCACACCAAATATGGATTTGATTTAGATTTTTCTTCTGTTCACTCACTTTGCATTTAGCTAATTGATAAATATAATCTATTAACATGTCTATTTTTGAAAGCATTCTTACTTTACAGCATTTTTTCACACCTGCCTAAAACTTTTGCACTGTACTGTATATACTAAATGCTTTTCAATATAACGAAGTATATTTTCAAAAATCATCCTTAACTATTGAAGTCCATATCTCACACAGAAAATAATTTTTTGGCTTTGGGGTTGTACTTGGTTTACTTTCGAAATGAGCAAGAAATTAAATCTCCATGATCAATTTTAGAGCACTGAGAGACGTAAACTATCAATAATTCCGGAAAATACCGATGATGCACGAAGTTGGCGTGACATCACTAGGGGAACACATACCTTGCCTGCAGGTCGGCAATTCTTAATGTTGTTCTTGAACACAGTTAACCCTGGCTAGCAGTTCATTTATGGCACAAAAAAAAAAAGTTTCTATATTTGGTTTGTTGTACCATTTATATCTTGCAAACAGTGTTTACCGTTTCCCATCCACTTTAATAATAAAGCATTGTTTATATTACAGGCCAGAGATGGCTTGCATGGTCACATACAGCTCTTCAACTTCATTCATGAAATAAACACTTATGCTTTCCCCGATTTAGTGAAATTAAATTAACCTCCTTGTGAACTGCACGTAATTATTATTATTTCTTGGAAGACGCCCTTACCCAGTAATGTGCATATGAACATTACCTTAAAGATAACATTGAAAATCGAAAGCTTACCTAAAAAAGCTGGATGAGTGGATTCATTCTTTTGATTTCTGCTCAGAAATCTTGAGCACACAATGTGTTTGTACTGGTTTATAGTACTCTGACATTATTGTTTTTATTAAGTCAGCAATATGAAAGCCGTGCTCATGTTTATTTTTTTTAGGGTAGTTTTGGGCCACAGAGTTTATTTGATAACAGTACATTGTATAATAATAATTATAATTATAATAATAATATCTGACGCCTGAAAAAACAAATGCAACACTTGCAGAGAACTGATTATGCGCAGTGGATAGATTAGTAGTATTGAGCACCAGTGCACAGGTCAAGAAAAAAAAAAATCATTTTTATATCTGTATGAAGTGTCTTATAGAAGCAGCTATTTAATAATGTATTTTGATATAAAAGTAAAAGGTACGAAATTGTTTAATTAAGGCTGGTAAAAAAAAAAAAAAAAGGTATTACAGTTTCTAAATGGTTCCGCTGTTGTCAGGGGGAAATGAATCAATGGTCACTCACTTGATGATTGTCTTTGTGAACAGCTGTCTTTGTAAAGGTCTGCATGTGTTTGTGAACTTGTGTACCAGTGTCTTACAAAAAATACAATTTGTGCCTGCCAGAAACCAACAAACAAAAGCTTTAGTCTCCGTGTTCCGTGTTGTATGAAGTGATCATTGCATTGTGCACAGACGAGCTCGCTGATTTTACTGTCACGGAATACAGTACTTTTTTTCATGCAATGCATTCCCTTGCGCCTATCTGAGGTGAAATGTATTTTTGACACCGTTTAACGATCGGGAAATAGGCCTTGTATGTAGTGTGATGAACATAACGTTAGGTTACTTACCGTAGCCCTGGTTCCCAGAAAGAAAAGACGACCACCTCTACATTAGGTATGGGATATTCCCTGCCCTAGAGGTGGGTAATACTGAGCTCTCTATATCAGAGCTGCCGAAGGCCCCTTCCTGTGATGACGCACTCGGTCCCGCCCACCGAGGATATAAAACCGTCACTCACTTGAAGATCTCCCTCTTTTTCCATCGAACCCGTGAGGGCGACTGAAGCAACCTCATGGTTGGTGGTCGTCTTCTCTTTCAGGGAACCAGGGTTACGGTAAGTAACCTAACGTTCCCTTTCAATTCAAAGACGACCACTAACACATTGTATATGGATAATGTATACCAGAGCCGTCGCGAGGGAGAAGGAACGGCAGCATATGAGGGACGCACAAGCACTGTAGAACCCAGAGGTTAGCGGTGTGAACTTACACCCTCAAGGACCCTTGTGCCTACAGAAGGTAAAGCAAGGTCTACCACTTTAATACGGTAGAACCTGGAGAAGTATGCAGCATAGCTCCGCTAGCCACAGTACATTGTCAGACATCGAGGCAACTTTGAAAGGGCCCAAGATGTAGCCAACCCTCTAGTTGAGTGTGCGGCTACCCTACCAGGTGGGGGCAAGCCAGCACTATTATATGCAGTCAAGACTGTATCCACAATCCAATGTGACAGGCACTGCTTAGAGAGGGGCTGTCCTAGGGTCTGTGTCCTGTGACAGACAAAGCGTTGGTCAGAGTGACGCAGCGCTCTTGTCCTATGCACGTAACATCTCAATGCCTGCACTGGGCAGAGAAAATTAAATCTCTCATCCTCCGTTGAAGCAACGGAGGTGGATGAAAAGACTCCAGCTCCACAGACTGGTTAATGTGGAAAGCTTGAGGCCGCTACGCGTACCCTAAAAAGTGCGTACCCTAACCGCGTGGTCAACACACACACCTGGTCACTGCGGAGTGTGTACCAGGGGGGACAGAGGCCGAAGCTGTGGTGGGTGATGTTTTATTCAGACAAAAATATCACAATTTCTAATGAGAAAGAAGTGAAGGAGAGAGAGAGTACACCGAATGCACACAAACCGACTCACCACAGCGGTCAGGTTCGGCCGGCGGCTCCAAACGACAACGGGGATACAGCAGTACCGAGCCCCGAGGAGGAGAGCGCGGCTGGGTCACTCGACAGCGGGATACGGCAGTACCGAGCCCGAGGAGGAGAGCCGGCTGGGTCACTCGACAGCGGGGATACAGCAGTACCTAGCCCCGAGGAGGAGAGCGGCTGGGTCACTCGACAGCGGGGATACAGCAGTACCTAGCCCCGAGGAGGAGAGCGGCTGGGTCACTCGACAGCGGGATACAGCAGTACCTAGCCCCGAGGAGGAGAGCGGCTGGGTCACTCGACAGCGGGGATACAGCAGTACCTAGCCCCGAGGAGGAGAGCGGCTGGGTCACTCGACAGCCGGGATACAGCAGTACCGAGCCCGAGGAGGAGAGCGGCTGGGTCACTCGACAGCGGGGATACAGCAGTACCTAGCCCGAGGAGGAGAGCGGCTGGGTCACTCGACAGCGGGGATACAGCAGTACCTAGCCCCGAGGAGGAGAGCGCGGCTGGGTCACTCGACAGCGGGATACAGCAGTACCTAGCCCCGAGGAGGAGAGCGGCTGGGTCACTCGACAGCGGGATACAGCAGTACCGAGCCCCGAGGAGGAGAGCCGGCTGGGTCACTCGACAGCGGGGATACAGCAGTACCGAGCCCCGAGGAGGAGAGCGGCTGGGTCACTCGACAGCGGGGATACAGCAGTACCTAGCCCCGAGGAAGGGAGCGCTGGGTCACTCGACAGCGGGATACGGCAGTACCTAGCCCCGAGGAAGGGAGCGGCTGGGTCACTCGACAGCGGGGATACGGCAGTACCTAGCCCCGAGGAGGAGAGCGGCTGGGTCACTCGACAGCGGGATACGGCAGTACCTAGCCCCGAGGAGGAGAGCGGCTGGGTCACTCGACAGCGGGATACGGCAGTACCTAGCCCCGAGGAGGAGAGCCGGCTGGGTCACTCGACAGCGGGATACGGCAGTACCTAGCCCCGAGGAAGGAGCGCGGCTGGGTCACTCAACAGCGGGGATACGGCAGTACCTAGCCCCGAGGAGGAGAGCTGGCTGGGTCACTCGACAGCGGGATACAGCAGTACCTAGCCCCGAGGAGGAGAGCGGCTGGGTCACTCGACAGCGGGATACGGCAGTACCTAGCCCCGAGGAGGAGAGCGGCTGGGTCACTCGACAGCGGGGATACGGCAGTACCGAGCCCCGAGGAGGAGAGCTGGCTGGGTCACTCGACAGCGGGGATACAGCAGTACCGAGCCCCGAGGAGGAGAGCCGGCTGGGTCACTCGACAGCGGGGATACAGCAGTACCGAGCCCCGAGGAGGAGAGCGGGCTGGGTCACTCGACAGCGGGATACAGCGGTACCTAGCCCCGAGGAGGAGAGCGCGGCTGGGTCACTCGACAGCGGGGATACAGCGGTACCTAGCCCCGAGGAGGAGAGCGCGGCTGGGTCACTCGACAGCGGGGATACAGCGGTACCTAGCCCCGAGGAGGAGAGCTGCTGGGTCACTCGACAGCGGGATACAGCGGTACCTAGCCCCGAGGAGGAGAGCGGCTGGGTCACTCGACAGCGGGATACGGCGGTACCTAGCCCCGAGGAGGAGAGCGGCTGGGTCACTCGACAGCGGGGATACGGCGGTACCTAGCCCCGAGGAGGAGAGCGCGGCTGGGTCACTCGACAGCGGGGATACGGCGGTACCTAGCCCCGAGGAGGAGAGCGCGGCTGGGTCACTCGACAGCGGGGATACGGCGGTACCGAGCCCCGAGGAGGAGAGCGCGGCTGGGTCACTCGACAGCGGGGATACAGCGGTACCTAGCCCCGAGGAGGAGAGCGCGGCTGGGTCACTCGACAGCGGGGATACAGCAGTACCTAGCCCCGAGGAGGAGAGCGCGGCTGGGTCACTCGACAGCGGGGATGCAGCAGTACCTAGCCCCGAGGAGGAGAGCGCGGCTGGGTCACTCGACAGCGGGGATACAGCAGTACCGAGCCCCGAGGAGGAGAGCGCGGCTGGGTCACTCGACAGCGGGGATACGGCAGTACCTAGCCCCGAGGAAGGGAGCGCGGCTGGGTCACTCGACAGCGGGGATACGGCAGTACCTAGCCCCGAGGAGGAGAGCGCGGCTGGGTCACTCGACAGCGGGGATACAGCAGTACCTAGCCCCGAGGAGGAGAGCGCGGCTGGGTCACTCGACAGCGGGGATACAGCAGTACCGAGCCCCGAGGAGGAGAGCGCGGCTGGGTCACTCGACAGCGGGGATACGGCAGTACCTAGCCCCGAGGAAGGGAGCGCGGCTGGGTCACTCGACAGCGGGGATACGGCAGTACCTAGCCCCGAGGAGGAGAGCGCGGCTGGGTCACTCGACAGCGGGGATACAGCAGTACCTAGCCCGAGGAGGAGAGCGCGGCTGGGTCACTCGACAGCGGGATACAGCAGTACCTAGCCCCGCGGAAGGGAGCGCTGCTGGGTCACTCGACAGCGGGGATACAGCAGTACCTAAGGAAAAGGTTTTATTACAGTATGATTGTTTTGTTTATGCCATAGACGTATGCATGCATGTATGGTTTATGGTTGGTGTTTTCCCCTAGTGACATCACAGATGTCAAGATTCAAAATCAGGGCTTTTTGGCGGAAGCACTCAAAACAAGCTTTAGAACCCCATTGAACACCTGTGGTTTCAATTGAAGAGGGCAGTCCATAAGCACAGACTGAATGATATCAAGGATCTGGAAAGATTCTGTATGGAGGAATGGTCTAAGATCCCTCCCAAAGTGTTCTCCAATCTCATTAAACATTATAGAAAAAGACTCAGTGCCGTTATCCTTGGAAGGGGAGGGTGCACAAAGTACTGAAAACAAGGGTGCCAATAATTGTGAAACTTCTTTTTTTTTTTTGGAAATAAATTTATAATTTGAGAAATGTGTAATTTTGTTGAAGACATGGAGAAAGACTTGTAGTCGAAATGTTTGTCGTTGAATGTATTACGTTTCTTTTAGTATGTCTGTCTATATTTTGAAAAATGTGTCATTATGCTACATGACATGATTTCTTACCATCATATTTACCAGGTACCTCAGTTTAGTATGCAGTAGCGTAAACCACTTTACAGCACTTTATTGAAGTACTCTATAACCCATACAGAGACTCGTGTAGCCAAGCTTAAGACTAGTGCTTCTGGAGATGCATTCTTATTAATAACACAGTAAAAGCAGAAGCCGAATGGCCTCCTCTCGTTTGTAAACGTTCTTATGTTCTTAAGGTGACTCAGGCCCGGACATAATCCTGAAATCATGAGGGAGGCTCTGAGGGCATCGGCTCCTTTGTAGGGTTGGAGGTGACACTAGTGTGCAGAGCAGTACTGCCTCCTGGATATCTTGGCCAATTGGGAGTCAATGGACCAACCTCCACATCTTCCTCCATAAAATGCTGGACCTATTGGGGTGGTGTTGTCAGGGCTGACAACACAGGTGTGGTGCTCCACTTCTCTGCTACTTCCTGTATCAGTAGTGGCACCCCATCTCTTCACAGGGTCTGCAGGATGTGGTTAGCACCCGGATCTATGGTGGATGTGGAACTTGTATTGCTGTCGTTTTTTAAATCAGCGGACTAGCTGGTCTTCAGGTGACTTGAAATGCAGGAACCACTGAATTGAGGCATGGTCTGTATGGAGTACATATTACTGGCAACAGAGACATACATGGAAGTGCTCCACAGCAGCAAGCAGTTCCTTGTAACATAGTAGTTTCTTTCTGGTTTAGACAATGCCTGGCTGAAATAACCTAGGACCTCTTCACCATCTTCATTCTCTGAGACAGGACTGCCCCATCCCAACATTACTGGTGTCGAGGATAAAGGGTCTCCCTAGCAGTGGAAATGCCAGTAATGGGGTCCGCCAAAGCTTCTCGCAATTATTTAAAGCTTGGTGTTGAAAGCTTGTTCACACCTAGGGGTCCACACACACTTTGCTCCCTTCTCAATGAGCTGGTAAAGTGTCCAGGTGATAGTGGAAAAACCCGTAACAAACCTGTGATAATATGACACAAGGCCCAGGAAACTCCTGAGCTGGCAGACTGGCCACTTCAGGACAACTTCTATATGATGGGTCTGTCCCTACTACTTGTAGCTGTCTACGCGTCTGAGAAAAGTGTTCTGGTGTTGCCTGGATGTAGTTTAAGGCTGGTCTGGCGGAAGCATTGCAGTACAGTAAAGAGATGGCAAAGGACTCCCTTAAAGCTGGGGGATGGTAAAGGACACTAAACAGGAAGACTGCAGCACCCCATAAGCCTTTCAAAGGTGGCAGGGGTGCTGCACTGGCTGAATGGCATTACTGCAAACTACCACAACCCGTCCTATACAGGGGTCGGCAACTTGTCTGTATACGGACACGCATTGTCCGTGGCAAGAGATATCAGTGTCCATGGCAGTGAACACGTCTAACACACACACACGGAATTGTATATAACTTCAGTTTTGTTTGTCCGTGGCCAAGAAGGTTGTCTTCGGTCTGCACTCCATGTCAAGCTAAACTAAGTGGCGTCAATACGGGGCAGTGGGTAGGAGTCCTTCCTGGTGTTGGCATTCAGCTGTCTGTAGTCAACGCAGAAGCAGAGCTGGCCATTCTTCTTGGGTACCAGGACCACAGGTCTTCAGGGGATAGAATTTGTCTCGATGACACTTTGGCACTGCATTTCCTTGATAAGGCACAATGCCTTATCAAGGAGGGAGGGGCTGGCGAATCGGAACTGCCAGGCCAGTATCTATGTGATGCTGGACAAACTATGTCCTCAATGTCAAAGGTGTCCGCTGTTGTCCCTCTCTGCTGTGCTGTAACTCCCTCAGGACCCCAGTGAAGTTTATTTTTTTTAAATATGTACTGCTAATATGTGTTTCATGCAGTTACACCTCGTCAGCAATGTGGTCATCGGTATCAATAGCTTCACTGTAATATGAATAAAACCCTTTGTCAAATTTGTACAGCTTTGTGTTAAAATACTTTGGTATGAGGTGGATTGAGTCTGGATTGCTGTGTTACGACTGCCGGTTATTTTGAACTTGTTCGAGAAATTTGGGGCGTGAGATTGGTTAGATATCGTACTGTTTGCAATTGTGTTGTTGAATTTAATGAAGAAAGTTTTCAACAGAGATTCCGTATGAGAAAAGAAAGCATAATTGGTCTGATGGAGATATTAAAACCACAAATCATCAGATATAAAGACAAAAAAGACTCTCTTCTGCCTCTCAATCAAGTGCTACTGAGGTTTTATGCCACAGGGTCATTTCAAAAAGTAACCGGTGACTTGTTTCGTGTCGATGCGTCTCTGTGTGCAGAGTAATTCA
>JAGXEW010001428.1:0-20063 GCA_030684275.1 Acipenser oxyrinchus oxyrinchus | reverse complement strand
ACCAAAACTAGCCATTTCCAATCCATAAAGGGGTGGAGAGAAGTTTCGCAGGAGTAGGAGGGACTGCCGAAAGCAACATGAAAATAGCTGTTGACCAATCCCCAGCCGGTATTTGTGACCTTTTGAAGGGCGGAAACAAGGCGGTAACATGCGAAAAGGGAGCCAGGGCAGAAAAAAATGAAATAAAAATCTGTGCTGTACTACTGTTTCGTTCAAATATCAGTGAATGAATGCTGTTACATGCAACTACTACTAGTAGTAATACAAATACGTTTAATAATAATAAAAATTATCTGCTTTTATTTTTATTGTGTAAAATATTGAAAAACACGGACGTGAGTTTGAAAGAACACACACACACACACACACACACACACACACACACTTGGCAAATACCTCGTTTCCACGACGTCTGCAGCATCGTACTGCATTGTTCTGTCACTGTTATGAAGAAAACACACACACACACACACTTGGCAAATACCTCGTTTCCACGACGTCTGCAGCATCGTACTGCATTGTTCTGTCACTGTTATGAAAGTGTGCCACATTGTTTTCATGATTTTTGTAAAAATCCATACCGTGCCCAGCACCATGCAATGCCAGCATCCTCATACCCGAATGGCACGGTGCTGCCCAGGGCCCTATTGTGCACAAGGCTGCATAGTAACTGGACAAGAACGAAGATTTAAAAAAAAAAAAAAAAAAAAACTTAAGAAGTCGAATGAAATGCTATCCAGTGCCGTGAAGAAAAAAAAAATAGCAGTGTTTTTTTTTTTTAAATGGGTCGTAGTTTTATTATTATTATTATTATTATTATTATTATTATTATTATTATTTCTTCTGTCGAAAACCCAAAGCAAATTTGAAAACTTCATCTTGATGCTTCTGAGATGACCTTTATAGGTATTGGGTAATTTTGTTATCTACACGGATTGATATGTTTCGAGGGGACCGCTTGGCATGCTGACACGGTGTAGCCACTGCTTCAAACAAACCTCTCCGTGAGTAGAAAAGAGTTTATTGTTTGTGCGTATTAAAGAAGTAATGCGTATTGCTTTGTGGCAAAAAAAAAAAAGTAGGCTGTTTTGTTTAAGGGTGCGACAAACACAACATATATTATGATAATAGGAATAATACATATACTAATAATTGATACTGTAAACTAGTAATTTTAAATTACAAAGTGTTGTGTACAAGTGTTTGATATATGAGGTCAGTGGAGCGTCTTGAAGCATGTACTGTTTTGTTTTTTTAAAATATCAGGATGTTTAGTGTTATTTTTTTTACTATTTGCTTAATACGCGATAGCTTGCGACAAGTTCGAAGTTGACTATAAATCCAGTCCTGCGAAAGTCTTGTGATATGATTTATAGCTGGAATTGAGTAGATCTGGTTGGGCGATAGCAAACCACTCCCCCTTCTCAACCACCTAGGTCAACAAGCGATAGCTGCTTTTTGAAAGGCGAAAAGGGCTTGTTTTGGTTCCGTGAGATTTCGCTTGGAATTTTTCTTGTGTTTTGTTACCGCGAATGCTTTCGCGTTGTCATTCATTAAGTGCTAACTTTGACTTGGTCCGGACCTAAGTTAGCAACTGACTTTCTAAAAGCTGTACAATAAATTTTATAATAAAGAAGCATGAAAATCCACACACTGCAAGCTAGAACATGGGTATGCATGGAGATGCTGTTAAATAATGAATTTGTTTTTCTTAAATATGGGAACAGCATGGTATAACACAGTTATCACAGTATGAAAATGCATGACATTTTACATGACCTCAGTAGTGAAGTCCTTGCAGTATGTTTTATTTTTTGCATGGATTTTGCAAGAATAAAGCAACTGACAAGGGAAATAGCTTTTACAATTGACCATTCTTTAACCCAAATTATAGTGTATCACACTGTAGTCTCTTAAGGCTATGGGGGGAAAAAAAGCCTTTTGTTTAGGAGCATAAAATGGAATATGGTAAGCGTCTTTCAGGAGTGATTTTCGCTGGCAGTCCACTTTCATTTCAAGTGCTAATTAAAGGACCTTACAGTCATGCTGGTGTTCATTCTCACATAGATGGAGTGCCCGGTGTGTTATTAAACGCCCCCTCTCTTTGCCAGATTGTAGCTTTTTTAATGTTGTACAGCATCCAAAAAGTAATCCCTTCTGGAAATTCACATACATTTCGTTCATACATTTTGGTACTATTGAGCCATCTGGTTGAACTGTACAGTGTTGGGAAGTGATACTCAATTGGAATTCTCACTGGGCCTCTTGATAAAGACATTATTGATTGGCTTAGGCTTAACAACCCCCTAACTACATTAAAACAATTAAGTATTCAGTGTGTGTTTGCATGCAAGCTCTTTTTGGATGTTTACTTAATTCTGTTTATACCTTAAAATGTATTTTAATAACTGTGCATTAGCTTTTGGGCATCTCATGATCTTTGTAGGACATATTTTGGCCAATGTCCATAGATTGAATACCAACATGGTATTATGCCAGAGTTTTAATTGGCATAAAATAGTACCAATTTATTAAGGGTGGTATTTCATAAGGGGAAGGTGGTGTGCCATGATAACCTTTCAGTGCACAAAAAAGGTTTGATATATATCAGTTATGAACAGATTTAATATCAGAACTAACAATAAGAATGTGGTAAAAGCCAGGTGTTCTTACAAGATATTATATTTGTAAGTTGTCACCCAGCTCCCCTTGATGCTTACTTGCCGTATGTTAATCGTTTTAAATGTTGGTTAACCACCTTCTTTATGTTTAAAACAGCGTGGCAGGTGGGGAACTTTTTGATTTTCTTGCTGAAAAGGAATCCTTGACTGAGGAAGAAGCTACTGCATTTCTGAAGCAAATTCTTGATGGAGTTCAGTACCTGCATTTAAAGCACATCGCTCACTTTGATCTGAAGGTATGCGTGTTTCTTAACTGTTTCCTTAACATTGGAAGAAATGGCAAAGCTGTGATAATACAGGTCTACAACAGTTTCTGGGATTGTGACTTTGATGGTTTTGTTCGTTTTATAAATGATTATTTCTGCAACTGTAGCTTGTGATTTTTAAAGATATGCAATCAAAATGTATCTATGTACAGGATGATAATCCCTTCATCTGAACCTCATGTCTGCTCATGCTTTCCTTTTAGAGTTCTCCTGTTTTGTCATTTCATTAGTACAATTTTTTTTTTGAATTTTTTTAAAGACAACTGCATTTATTCAGTGAACCACTTATCTGTTTGAGATGTAAATTGTTACAGTCATTCCTTAGAACCAAATTATATTGGTGGATCAGACTCTTCAGATTTATCACTCTTGTATATCACTAGGGATGCACCGAATCCAGGATTTGGTTTCGGATTCGGCCCGAATACGTACTTTTTGAGCAGGGTTCGGATTCGGCCAAATGCTTAGGATTCGGTGAACCAAATCCGAATCCTATATAATCGCCCAGACGCACATCCATTTTAATACATCCCTCTAATGTGTGCAGTTCTTCTTTAAATAAGACACAAATCCGGTATTGAATATAACTGTTGTATTTAATAACAAGAACACGTTTGAACTCTGTCACAGCTCTCAACTACCTAAATTACTGGTGGCACACGCACTAAACACGTCACTCAGATGCTGAATGCAAACATACCCGCGTATGCCGCAGCACATTCACATCACACTATTCATGGAGTTCTCGAGATAATACTAAGATTAAAAACAATAATAATAATTGGTGCACAGAAATATATCTTTTTTATAACTTTACAACTGTCAGATGTGCAAAACGTTGTTGAACAATATGCTTTAGTAAATTAAATTATGTTATTGTAATGTGCCAATACAAGTTGAACCATTTGGGAACTGCTGTGTTTTATTAAAATATATATTTTTAAATTATTTAGTAGCCTATTTGATATGTGTTACACACACGGTGCATTTAAATCCACGTGGGTTTTATTTCACAGGGAGATTCAGGTCACTCATCACGGTAATTTTTTTCCTCATAGCTTTCAGATCAGGTCACACAGGTTGAAAAGTCATTAAAGAAAATAGAGGGTTATGCAAAGATGCAGCTCTCCTTTCTTGTAAAAATAAAGTAAACGGTTCTGTATTTTGACGTTTCTGTTGTGGGGGGAGGGGGCTAGTGGTAAATTGTGTAAGTTTCAAATTGAAATCTTATTCAGGGATATATTTCCATTCGGTAATAACAATACTATTAACTAAAAGGCTCAAAACTATAGATTGTGCGCGTCCCTTGTTAGTAGCTGCCAGTATGTTTTTCATTCAACAGTTTCCTTTAGTTTTCTTGACAGTTTTTTGTAGATTCGGTATTCTGCCGAATCTTTTGAGATGGATTCAGTATTTGGCGAATCCCAAAAACTTGGATTCGGTGCATCCCTATATATCACACTTACATTTTTACTTGAACATGATAGATAGATAGATAGATAGATGGATAAATGGATGGATGGAGTTCATTGGGATCTACTTTTCAATATTTCTTGACATACTTGTTTGACAAAGCACAAGCAATACAGTATTTTATTAAAATTGCAAGGATGGATTCATAAAACTCAAGTCAACAGTAAATATTTATCTGTGTAATTTTTAATGCATTCAAATAAATTAAAACTAAACATGCATACTAATGCATTTTAATGATTTGCATTGTGCCTAATCCCCATGCACGTGGAACATGTTTGTGTTCGTAGAAAGGGCATCCTACATTTTGCATTTGATTTCCATATTTGATCCCTCTTTCCTGCTTTCCCACAGCCTGAAAACATCATGCTGCTAAACAGAAATGTACCCCATCCTCGCATTAAACTCATTGACTTTGGATTGGCTCACAAAATTGATTTTGCCAATGATTTTAAAAACATCTTTGGAACGCCAGAATTTGTAGGTCAGTGTCAATGTTTCATTTATTTTCCATCTTTATACAAGGACAAACTTATGTGCAATGGAAGAGGTTCAGATGATCACAGCATAATGCACTGTATAATATTAATTGGAAGTTTTATTGTGGTTGCTTGTGTGCACTGCAGGGTAGTCTTTGATAATGACAGTGTTGCTCTTCTGATATATTTAGTACTATTTATTAACATTTCTCTGAAATTTGGAATTCAACTCCAAGCAATCTTTTTTGTGCCAAGCCGAATAAATAATATTTCAATTCTCAATTTTCAATTGCTAAAAGAATATGAAGAACATTTTTGCTTTGGAATATTTATTAAATCAATGTTATGATTGACCCAGATCTATGGCATACTTTTTATTACATCATAATGTTATTTAATAGAGAAAAAAAGTAAAAATGAGATAAGCATCCTAGTAAACTGCACAGTTCGTGTTTAGGGGTTGCCTGTGGTATGCAGCACACACAGTTGAGTAAATAGACTGTCCACCACATGACCAAGTGTATCTGTTGGGAGGGAAATGATAGCAGATGCTTGGTTAGTAGGTGCTTCCATATCCAAGACTGCACAGAAGAGCTGAGACTGTGGGCTGTTTTAGAGAACAGAGTCTGCAGCAGATTTCCACCATCAACTTTCCTGAAGGAACTAGAGAAAGTACTCCTTGATTACTCTCAAGAAAACCACCCTGTAGACTCGTCACCTGGCTGCAAGGGATGGCCATGCACCCTATTGTTATTGCAGGGTGTTCTGTTTGATTTAAACTCATTTCAACAGATGCATTTTGTAAGGTGCAGGTTTATTATAAATAATATATTATATTTTCTTTCTTTTTTTATAGCTCCAGAAATAGTGAATTATGAGCCTCTTGGCCTAGAAGCAGATATGTGGTAAGATAGGAGTTTAGCGGATCATTTAGAAATGATGCATTTCTTTTCATGAACTATTGACCATCTTTTTTCTTCTTTTTATTCAGGAGTGTTGGTGTGATAACATATATTCTGTAAGTACCAAGGATTTTTAAAGAAATGTATTGCCACCGTTTAGCTTTGATTACACTTGTTGCCAGTACTTTGTACTGTGATAGTACAGAGATTTATCACTGCCACTAGAAGCAGTTGGGTTGCATATATGTTTCTTCCCTAAAATAAGATGCTTCTTGCTACTAATTAAACCCATTACCTTTTTTCATGACTTTGCAACTTATTCACTTTTTTAATAAATGTGTATCCCTTAGTTAGTTTTACAATAGTGTCTTTAGTTATTTTCTTAATTTACTGTTTGTGGCCCCGGTGTCCTATTTCCTCTCCCTCCACCTGCTGCACAGTCATTATGTGTACTGGGTTTTTATAACATGTCTACTCCTACTCCACCTACAGCACAGTTATTGTGTCATACACAGTTGAGATCGATTTCCAGAAATAAAACAAATAAAATGCTAATTTTCAACCAACAGTACCCCATCAAAGTTTGTGATGCACTTCAGTTATTGTGCTTTTAAGATAAACAATAAAAAAATTGCAGCAATATGTAACAGGTACAATGGTGTATTGTCTGGTGAATGGAATTATTGGGCTAGTATTACTATTTGAATTACAGAAGTATATTAGAAATGCAAGTATGCACAGAATTTGTTTTTTTGTGCTGGTTCATGTGACACATTGCTGGTGTTCTGCTGACCCCTGTGTGAGACAGGGTATGAGCTTGAAAAGACCATTCACCCATAGGGATTGATCTTTAACTAGCCCTCCGCTGGTGACAACAGTGTGTATTGGATTTTTAACTACAAAATGACTTCTGACAAATGTACTGCACTTGAGTGCAATATGTTCCCATATTACAAAAGGGAAAGATGACTTCAGGCTGGGGAGTTCCAGAAAAATACAATTGTGAACAACAGAATGAACAAACACCATGATTACATTTGAATGCCTGGGGATGTTTCAAAGCTGTCCTCGACTTTCTGTGAAGTTCAGTCAAAGTTTATTTCTTATTAAATGGTTTGCATCTAATGTAAAATGTATTTGCATTCTAAGAAAAGTGTTTTTGTTTTTTTCATAACGGTCCTTTTTTTAAAATGTGTGTTTTTTTTTGTTTTGTTGTGTTTTTGTGTGTGTTTAACAGTTTGAGTGGAGCATCGCCTTTCCTGGGTGACAGCAAGCAAGAAACGTTAGCAAATGTATCTGCTGTTAATTACGAATTTGAAGAAGAGTTCTTTAGGAAAACTAGTGGGCTGGCTAAAGATTTTATAAGGAGGCTTCTGGTAAAAGATCCAAAGTATGTTTATCATTTCTTTAAAATACATTTTATAATTGGTGTTTTAACTATTTTATTGCAAGATGTTGTAGTTTACAATCTAGTCGTACTTTGATTTTCATTATTTTACGTAAATCAAAACCAGTTTACTTCCATATGAAAGCAAATAGAATATATAAATATGTGGGTGTGTACAAAATAAATGTCTTCAGAGGAATAGGGTGAAGAATGTGGCTCAGACCCCAAAACCAACAATGCATTTTCCACTTCCCAGTTTTGATTAACACATGTCTAAGACTTATTTTACTGACTGGCCTAGTTAAACCCCTGATCTCCTGTGGTCTGTTACTGACATCCTTCTTTGTTAAACAGAATATGTGTGCTTTTAATTTCATTTCCTGATGATGTTTTTAAAGAGAACTGAAATAAGGAAGTTATTGTTGTTTCTGGGCAGTTACAATAGGCTCAACACAGTACTGTCATGTGTGGGTTATTGTTCTTATAAACAGTATGTGGGATAAAATGGTCACTTTAATTGAAAATATACATTGTTATGAAAGTGAGATGTGTCAAATATAACTTGCTGTTTCGGGTGTTTTTTTTAAAGGTAAGTTGGTTAATGTTAATGTCAGGCTCAACGCATTTCTCTATTCATAGGAAAATGTCAGCAAGACTAAAGATGAATTTCACTACAGGCTTTTAAATCGTCCAATGATCCAATAAGGAAAACATCAAATAGTTATCACAAGATAACTGCTACCTAGAAGTGATATCATTTTGACAAAAGTACTACATTCAGATAGAAAGTAATTACTGGAAGATAAATCTGATAGGTGAATTTGTCACTCAAATTTGAAAATTGATGTGTAAAGGAAAGAATCATGTATCGCAGTGGTACTTGTATACAGTAACATTCAGTACTTTGTCAGTTTTTTTTTTTAAATAGGTACCAGTGTCTTCTATCACCTGCAAGTGCAATGTTCATTTTAAACATCTTATTACATTATTTATAAAAAAAGATTATGCCCTCTGGATGTGCAACGATAGCTTGAAACGTTGGCAAGAACATATTTAAGATTATAACATAACACTACCACTCACAAAATTTCATCAAAACCTGAAACTAGGTTTGGTTGTAAATTCCTTTGCACTAAGATCACTTTGACTCAATGTGGCATTTAAAGGTCATGTGAAACCATAACAACGCCTTTTAATTTAAAGTGCTCAAGTATTTATGACTGCAATATTATATGTCTGTTTACTTCTAGAAAGAGAATGACAATTCAAGATAGTTTGGAGCATCCGTGGATCAAGGTTAGTTGTAACAGTTTGAAATGAATACCATTATAAACCTGGCAGGTTTGTGTATTTCTCTATATGTCATGCTTATAAACATAATACCTCATTTTAAGGTGCATATTTAATATATCCCTGTCTATTACTGCCAAGATGATATATATAATCCAGGGCTGGCAATGGAACGTGAAACAAGCAATGTGATTGGTCGAGCAAGGTTCCAGCTGTCCGTATATTAGACAGTTGGAACCTTGTCACATATTCAAAATCACTGCACTGCCTCACAGAATTAGTAAGAAGTATCGGACGGTAGCCATCTTGCTTTTACAGTTCCAGATGTACAGCTGTAATTATGAAACCAAGTGACCAATTACCTGCAAAAAATCCCAAAGAAGTCAGTTGACATGCCGATTTGAATGAAGAACAATTAAATGAACTGGAAGATAGCAACAAAAAAGAAAATAGGACATAAAATTGCTGTCTCTATACTGAGTCACCCGACATTGTCACTTAAAATGTATTTTTAGCGGTTTGTAAATGCTACAGAAAAACACAAAAAGACACTTCTGCACATTATCCACCCCTCACAGACGGGAAAAAATAACTATGCCGTCTCATCTCCGCCTCCTGGTGTATCTTTTCAATGGCAATGTCCACAATATCAAAAATACAGATGTACTTTCTTTTGCATGTTCCAATAAAATTAATTTACTCATCTTAACTTGGTGTTTAGTTAAAAGTTATGAATGGGACTGCTTTATTGGTGTAAGGATATTTAATACATTGAATATACAGACTTCTCGAGGGTTGGAGCCCTATGCGTCCATATTTTCGATGTATCACGGACGCCCTGTTGGGCCTTATTATACACATATATATATATATATATATATATATATATATATATATATATATATATATATATATATATATTATATATATATATATATAATATGTACTGTGCAAAAGTTTTAGGCAGGTGTGAAAAAATGCTGTAAAGTAAGAATACTTTCAAAAAATAGATATGTTAATAGTTTATATTTATCAATTAACAAAATGCAAAGTGAGTGAACAGAAGAAAAATCTACAATCAAATCAATATTTGGTGTGACCACCCTTTGCCTTCAAAACAGCATCAATTCTTCTAGGTACACTTGCACAGTCAGGTTTTGAAGGAACTCAGCAGGTAGGTTGGCTCAAACATCTTGGAGAACTAACCACAGTTCTTCTGATGGATTTAGGCAGCCTCAGTTGCTTCTCTCTCTTCATGTAATCCCAGACAGACTCGATGATGTTGAGATCAGGGCTCTGTGGGGCCATACCATCACTTCCAGGACTCCTTGTTCTTCTTTACGCTGAAGATAGTTCTTAATGACTTTCGCTGTATGTTTGGGGTCGTTGTCATGCTGCAGAATAAATTTGGGGCCAATCAGATGCCTCCCTGATGGTAGTTGCATGATGGATAAGTATCTGCCTGTACTCTCAGCATTGAGGAGACCATTAATTCTGACCAAATCCCCAAGTCCATTTGCAGAAATGCAGCCCCAAACTTGCAAGGAACCTCCACCATGCTTCACTGTTGCCTGCAGACACTCATTCGTACACGCTCTCCAGCCCTTCGCTGAACAAACTGCCTTCTGCTACAGCCAAATATTTCAAATTTTGACTCATCAGTCCAGAGCACCTGCTGCCATTTTTCTGCACCCCAGTTCCTGTGTTTTCGCATAGTTGAGTCGCTTGGCCTTGTTTCCACGCCGGAGGTATGGCTTTTTGCCCGAAGTCTTCCATGAAGGCCACTTCTGACCAGACTTCTCCGGACAGTAGATGGGTGTACCAGGGTCCCACTGTTTTCTGCCAATTCTGAGCTGATAGCACTGCTGGACATCTTCCGATTGCGAAGGGAAGTAAGCATGATGTGTCTTTCATCTGCTGCAGTAAGTTTCCTTGGCCGACCACTGTGTCTACGGTCCTCAACGTTGCCTGTTTCTTTGTGCTTCTTCAAAAGAGCTTGGACAGCACATCTGGAAACCCCTGTCTGCCTTGAAATTTCTGCCTGGGAGAGACATTGCTGATGCAGTATAACTACCTTGTGTCTTGTTGCTGTGCTCATTCTTGCCATGGTGCATGACTTTTTGACAGTAAACTGTCTTCAGCAACCTCACCTTGTTAGCTGAGTTTGGCTGTTCCTCACCCAGTTTTATTCCTCCTACACAGCTGTTTCTGTTTCAGTTAATGATTGTGTTTCAACCTACATATTGAATTGATGATCATTAGCACCTGTTTGGTATAATTGTTTAATCATACACCTGACTATATGCCTACAAAATCCCTGACTTTGTGCAAGTGTACCTAGAAGAATTGATGCTGTTTTTGAAGGCAAAGGGTGGTCACACCAAATATGGATTTGATTTAGATTTTTCTTCTGTTCACTCACTTTGCATTTAGTTAATTGATAAATATAATCTATTAACATGTGTATTTTTGAAAGCATTCTTACTTTACAGCATTTTTTCACACCTGCCTAAAACTTTTGCACATATATATATATATATATACCATGATGTAAACCCTACAGTCTAAATTATTTTATTGTTATGGAAAACTTCACAGTGGCAGGTGTTAAAATGTTTAATATTTCCTCTTTAGCCCAAAGATACACAGCAAGCACTCAGCAGAAAGGAATCCGCTGTAAATATGGAAAAATTGAAGAAATTTGCAGCCCGAAGAAAATGGAAGGTAACTTTAAGATGTATTGTTTATTTGTACATGTTACTCATTTTTAGACAGTGGTTTTTTAAGTACAGTGCTCCCTCGCTGTAAAGCTCTCGGTTATAACGCGCCTCGGATATAACGCTCCTACAGCATGTCCCCCGATTCCCTATACTAGTGACTCATGCAATATTTCTACAGTAAATACAGTACCGGTGTTCAAACTGTAAACAACTTCTCAGTCTAACTTCTGTTTCTGTCTCTCCCTTTTGATTCAGTATCTGAACTGAAGAAAAGCTGCGCTGGCACTTTATAACACAATCTTATTCAGCATTCGTTTTATAACTAAATAAATATTAGGCCTATTACGTGGTTATCTTTCCTAATGAATTTACTTTTTGCTGCGAGAGGAGCTGTGGCTTTCTCCGGGAGACAAGACACTTCAGCTTCGTTTCAGCCCATTCCCTCTTCCCCTCTCCGACCTGCTCTCATTCTCGCACTTGGTTTTGGTTGTCTGTCGCTTGAACTGAACTCCCAACCGCCGTTTAGCCAGCCTATTTATAGTTTAAAACTGCTAATTAAAATGATCCACGAGTGGGAATGTTACCTTTTTTTTTTTTTTTTTTTTTTGGTAAAAACGTTGATTTACATGGTGCTTTATGCATGGTTAATTCACGGAAAGTTACATTGTTGCTTCATTATGTGTGCATTATGGAGAGAGAGTTATTTTGTTTTGTATTTTAGTCAGATGTGTGTTGTTATGTCTCCGCGGCCCCCCACCCGTTTCTAACAATCTTGGGTTATAACGCTCATATTGTGTGTCCCACGAGACCTGCTTTCTAGCGAGGGAGCACTGTATATACATTTAATATAATTTTAAAAGTACAGATGTTATGTTTTCTAGAATAAATAACGATTGAGGGTAAATAGTAAAGGATCACAACAAACCTGCAATACAATGCGAGGACTGGCAAATATATTGTGTCCTTCGTGCATCATGACACCAGTGTTTTTATTGTTCTTCATATTTAGCAATCGGTGCGCTTAATCTCACTGTGCAATCGGCTGTCCAGATCATTCCTGTCAAGAAGTAATATGAGTGTTGCAAGGAGTGAAGACACCCTGGTAAGTAGTCTACTGTCACAAGTCTTGGAGTGGATGCCTCTGTCTCAACGGGAATTAGCTGGGTGGGTAAATAAATAAATACTGTGTTTAACTCAACTGGTTTCACAGACACCAATTAGCACTAGTGTTGTTACCTTAAGTAAGGTAGTTCAAGACCAGTGCTAAGCAGGGTCTGTTTAACTAGCCCCTTGAATAATTTGTTATATACGTGTATTTCATTTGTGAGCATTTCATTATTTTAATCACAGTGGCAGATTTGAACCGGGTAATGAGAATGAAAGATCAGGTCACTCATTTAGGACCATTATTCTATGCAACAAACTTGCAACAAGAACCCATGAAAGAGCAGTGGTCATCATTGGGTTAATTTAATTGGAGTAATTTACTAAAGAAGCACAAGGCTTTGTTGAAAGTCTGAGAGTACTGTAGTTAATTGGCAGGTCCACAAAGTCTACCTGGTCTGTAGAATGTGAAGAGGCAGGACCTGCTTGAGGGAGTGGTCTAAACATTCCCCTATTAGTAATGAGTTACAAATATGCAACTCCATAGCCAGGTGGTTTGAGTTAAATTGCTCCCAGGTAAATGGTTAATAATTTGTGAAATATTAACTGTCCATGAGTGGTGAATACATTTAAACACACTGCATATCATAAGAGTACAAGGTCACATAGCTTGCAAAGGTCTATCCGTATTTTAAAAAATAAATAAATAAATACAAAAAAATGAAAATATATGTTTGACAAGACTCACATTCATAGCTCACACAAACTCATAAATTCAATCAGAAATGTTTCCTCTTCCTAGATTTAAGCAAATACATCAAAGCTTATATTTTCTGGTATCCCTAAACCCAGTCCATTTAACCTTTGCAAACTTCAAGGTTAAACATGACTGCCCCCTAGTTGCTATTTTAGGGTTAATGCAGTTATATTTTCCAACTTGAAACTGTCAGTTACAGGTTTTGTTTTAACAACAGTTTCCATCATTCATAATATACTGTACTTTGTTTTATTACACAGTTAAATGGATTAATGTGGATCTGCATGATATAACTAATGCCGTACCATAACAAAACTAAATACGACTTAATACCCATTTGTATTTAGATTAAATTATTAATTTGACCTATCTTTTCTTTATATCCTCATGATTAAGTTGTATTATTTTCCCTGGTAAAACAGCTATGTCTGTAGCTTTGAGAGTGAATTTACGACCTGCTGGTAGTCTGCATTAAGGCTTGACTGGGTCTATCCTTTTCCCTTTAGCTGTTACATTCTAGCTGTGCAGCTAAGCGTTCATAGATGCATGTCATTTCTAGAACTCTGTTAAAGGTTATGGATTTAAGTGCTATTTTCTGCCAATCATTTAAACACCATAAATAAATCAAACTCCTTGCACAAAGTTACACAGCAACAAAGTCACTGTTTTGAAGCTACATAACTCATTTAAATACCTCAGTAAAACATACATAGAAATAAAACTGAAAACAGATTTTTTTATTTTTTTATTATAGTATCTGTTAATAAGTGTGTAATTATTTCAAGGCTAAATACTGTAGGTCTTATTTTCAATAACATTTTATTCTTAGGACAAAGTATTGTGATATTCATACATGAATGGTTTGTTCATTTAATCAAGATAAAATTACTTGCACTTTATGATGACAGTTTCATGAAAGACGTGATACAAAATAATTGACTTTTGAGTTGTTTTTTTTTGTTTATATGTATTCATTTTTCAAACTGTCTTATTTTAACTGGACCATAAGCATGGCTAGTATATCTTAATAAGTTTTCCGTGCAGTGGAATCTCAAAACCAGCTTAAGAACTAATCAGTCAAGCACAGCACTTGAAGCCAGCAATGCAGCCTGCCCCTGGGACTCCAGCAATTTGACTTTAAACAAAGCTCACCCTGCTTATTGCTCATCTCTGAAACAAAATAATTTTTAAGTAAGCTGGGTGTACAGTAAACACAGTCTTTGATTAAAAGGGTACACATCTGAAAGTCAAAGTTGTGTTTTATATTTTATATGCATCATATGCACATCCATGAAATAACTGAAGTTTCAGATTAATCGTCACTCTTTAATCTTTGAGGTTTCATTGTAATATAAATAACAATATCTTTAGTGCAGAGACTTCGGCTAATTCAGTTGATGGCCATAGGAACAACCTTAGTCCTTGACTGACACAAAGAAAAAACTTTTAAAGGAACAAAAACTAGAAATTTGATTACTACAAACAGATGCAAACAAATTCCAAGCTTGGGAAGAATGACTTGTCTCTGCTTTCTTTAAAAGGATGAGGAAGATTCCTTTGTAATGAAAGCAATCATTCATGCCATCAATGATGATAATGTCCCCGGATTACAGCATTTACTTGGATCACTGCCAAGTTATGACATTAACCAACCTAACAAGGTAACAGTAACAAGCCACAAATATTATGTACATGTTCTACCTATTATTTTTAAAAAGTCAATGTTTAAAAGGACTACTTTACAACTTTGAGTGGGGTTCCAAGCAATGTGATTGTCTCAAGTGTAGTATACAAGGTGATAATAATTTAGAATTCCAAGAAACTTTATCTTTGAGAAATGATTGCTGTTCCACATTACTTTCAAGGTTAGGTGACAGGAAATCTGAGAGACCTAGTTTTTCTTTTACATGACCTACCACAACATGTAAAACAAGGGTCTTCTATGAAATTAGAAATACAAAAGTTAAAAAAAAAACATTTGAAGATATTGAAAGCGACATGTGGTCAAAACATTTGTCATTGAATTTATTATATTTCTTTTAGTATTTCTAAATATAGCACCATTGAGTGTTTCATAGTTATGGATGATCTGTGAAGTTTCTCAGGAACACAATTGCAATTGATTTTGTATTCTTAATTAAAAAAAAATTAAGAGGCGAGGATAGAAAATAATGTAAATCTTTCTTTTTGAACAGCCATGATTTTGATTTAATTGCTAGGAGGTATCCAGCTGTGTGTCTGCATGAGAGGTTTTATATCAACTTATGCTTTATTAAGGTTAAATTGTTTCTGCAAATGGAGATCATTTTGAATTTTTGCTTGTAAGCAAGTGTTATCTGTAACTGGCTTATGAGTCTTATCATTCTGCTTCCATAAAAACAGACGAGAAACGACTGGAGTCTTCTCCTTTGCACATTTGAATGTTTCAATGCTTCATTTCTTGCAGCACGGAACACCTCCATTGCTTACAGCAGCTGGCTGTGGCAATATTCAGATGCTTGATTTGCTCATGAGAAGAGGAGCGCAAATCCACGCAAAAGACAAGGTTCGGGCTTCCAGGACAGTTTATGGCTGCGTTTGTGTATCTTGTTTGACTACGAGTCTGAAGTTTCATTGGCACACCTTCAAGAACCAATAAACATAACATAAACTAAACATGCGTATATTCTGGCATACTTGACTGTTGAAATGCGAGTTATATGAATGCTTAGTCTTTTAGTGTAGAGTAAACATTTTAAAATCAGTACCGCTTGCTTCATTTGAACTGTTTCTCTTTTTTTTACAGTCCGGATCAAATGCTGTTTATTATGCATCCAGGCATGGTCATGTGGAAACCTTAAAATTCCTGAATGAAATGAAGTGTCCTCTGGATGTTCAGGATAAGGTAATATAAACACTTGTACACAGACATGCACAGAAACACACTGTCACTACTCCTTCCAGAGTGACTGAAACCAGTGCTTTATCTTAAAATGATTTTCTAGTTTAAGGCTTCTGACTTTGGGCCGTGCGTTTCATAATGTAATCTGACTGTCAAATCTAATTTCTGTATGATGTGGAATTACGTTTTTATAAAACCATTTCCATGGTTACTTACAGAAGTCACAAAGCATAATAACAAATCTGGTATGGCAGAGATCTGACATACCAATTTGTAATCATCTTGGATCTTGGTATACTTCTATTAAATATTGCAGTTGAATGCTGTTAAAAACCAAGAGAATGGCTGTACCTTCCAAACTTTCATCTATTTAATGAGACAAGTTCCCAAGTAGTGGAATATGTGTGTAATTTAGGTAGTCGTCTTATTATATATGTGTGGCTATTACACCTTCCAGTACTATCATTTAATTCAATGTCAAAATTATTTCCCCAACAAATTTGATGTGTACAGTCAGTTTATATTGAAGGTTCAAGAATGATGGCTCTGTGCTGTTGTAGCAATACTGTGTATTATCAGAAATTCATTCACTAGCTACAAAACAATGATGATGCATTAATGACTGACATGTTGTTTGTTCTGTGAGCACAGTCTGGAGAAACTGCTCTTCATGTAGCTGCCCGATATGGAAACCTGGATGTGGTTCAGTATCTGTGCAGTATTCAAGCCAATCCTAACCTTCAAGACCGGGTAAGTGCAGTGAAACAGGGAGCCACAGCTTGAAGGACTCTAGCTGACAAAGGAACCTTTTCTCTAAAACAGGGTAGTCATGATTGCTTGGAGAAGATCATGCAAGCTGTTGTTTTGTGGTTACGTTTGGTTTTAAAAACAGACAGCTTATTGTCCAATGTTTCTCAAATGAATTACTATCATAGCAAGGGGCAGACAATAGATTGGAAAGCACTTTGCGGCTTGTAGCATGCAGTTGTGTAATTAATCAATGACCTGCCCTCACGCAGCGTGTGTCATTGAGGAGGCACAGCTGGTTCACAGTGTTATAGCACATGGTTCTTTTAATTACATTCTTTTTCAGCCCTTTTATAAGAACCGTCCAGATGTATAATATGCAGTTTCATATGTCCTTAAAAAGCTCCTCTAAAAGCCTCCCAAGTGCCTCTAGCAGTATTCTTGGGCATTGTTTCATTTGCCCCACAGGGGATATTCCCTCATTTACAAAGCAAACAGCAACGCTTCCTGCAGCACCCAATCTTCCTTGGAGGTCTCTCTTCCAGAAACTGACAAGGCCAAAACCTGTTTCTAAAATCTGATGAGACTGAAATCCAAGCTGGTATGGCTGCACGTCAGTGTACATTGGAATAAAATGCAAGTTGGCAACAGCATTTTGAAATTGGATTCAAAGCAAACTTGGAGAACAAAGCGTTTCTGACATGAAGTTTGGGAGAACCCAGTTACTTTTCTGTGTACTAAATATTCTTTAAACCTTACCAAGAGTAGGAATGACGTTTTAAATGCGTGTTCTGTTTCTGGTAGAGATGCATAGACCTATTATTTGATTGTTTTGGATTGAGTTCCCCACCCAGATGAAGGTCAATGGTGTTGATTGGGCTAGTTTGCTATTACAAGTGAAACAATTGAAGAAGCTGCAGCTTTATTTTTGTGCCGATTGCTGCTCTCCACAGAGGCTTAGAAAAGCTGACCGCTTTGTGGAGAACAGCAATTTGCAAAAATCAATGCAACTGTTTTATTTGTTTCAACTGGAATGGTGAGTTCGCTCTATTGACACTCACCTGCAGCTTGTTTTTAATACAGTAATGATACCTTTCAGTTGTTCATTCAGATATATCTAAGCAGTCGCAATCCTGTTGTTCCCACACCATAAAAGGACCCATGTTAGAAAAATATTATAATAATTTGCTATTTAATGCAAAAGAAGTTAAGAAGAATGAATTTTAAAGGAGTGTGTGATTCAGTAACCTGTTGGGAGAAAAGAGATGCAGCCATGCAGAAAAAGTGCTGTGGCACTCGCTTCAGGAAACCGCTGTCAGAACTCTAGAATTGTTAGGATTAATGATTTGGTTGTTCTATTATTTTTAAGTAATGGTAACTATGAACTACTTTTCTTACTACTTTTCTGGCAGGAACAAGAAACCCCTTTGCACTGTGCTGCTTGGCACGGGTATTACTCTGTTGCCAAAGCTCTCTGTGAAGCTGGGTGTGATGTGAACTTTAAAAATAAAGAAGGGGAGACCGCACTCCTTACAGCATCGGCCAGAGGATACCGGGATATTGTGGAATGCCTGGTGGAACACGGTGCTGACCTTGATTCAACAGACAAGGTTGTTCATTTAGTAATGGTCATTCTGAAAGAGTATTGATCATTTTAAACGATAATATGTTATAACGTGTTTTGGTTAGAAATGTAGTGACGGTGTGTAATCTGTAATAACTCAGTATTCTGCCACATGTGTACAATTCTCTTCTGGGCTGCTGTAGTGTAATGTTTATGCAATGTTTTTGTCATCGCTGTCAAACTGCCTGGTTACTGCCAGGTTGTACGTTTTGAAAAATACATTCTTAAAGCTGTCGTCCAGAAATACCACAGTGAAATAAACAATATACATAATACAAAAATGTATTTTAAGAAAACTGAACCTTGTGGTAGCATCAGGGTACTGCCTGGGGTCTTTTGTTCTGTTTGTTTTATGTCTTGGGAAGTTATTTATTTCTTCGTCATTATTTGTGGCATAAAACTGATTCCAGACAGTAACCTCTGTATGAGTAAATATAGAATTATCCTGTCCATGCACAATAACCCAAGTTCTAAACCAGCTTTGGCTGCCAGCGTGGAATGTAATATGTATGCTTCTATGGACTTTTGTGTCTGGCTTGCAAGCCTAGCACCATATGTCACAAAGCATGTGGTTTAGTGGTACTGTGGAATGTACTCTATATAAAACCTGCATTTACATTTAATGTTGTGTGTGTGTTGTGTGTTTTTATTTATTTTTATAAGTTATCGGGGGGGGGGTATACAGTGTTTTAGGACTTGATTTAGAGGTTTTATTAGTTCAATGTAATTATTAAAGATATCTGGACGGCTATCGAAAGGTCAGGTAACTTTGATTAGAGTTTTTAATGCGTTTTAAAAGGCTGCATATTCAATCGCTAAGGAGACTCTTGTCCATGAAGCGGTTACTGCCTGTGGTGGGAATGTAACATACTTTTTAAGTGACTGTAGATATTGTTGATGCTTTTTTTTTTTAGGATGGGCATATTGCCCTCCACCTTGCTGTCAGAAGATGTCAGATAGAAGTGGTGAAGTGCCTCATCAGTCACGGCTGTTATGTGGATGTACAGGATCGACATGGCAACACACCCCTGCATATTGCCTGCAAAGATGGAAATGTTCCCATCGTCTTGTGTCTCTGTGATGCAAAATGTAATCTGGATATCCCAAATAAAGTAAGTGAAATGCACGGAATTGGTGTTTTTAAACACGTATTATGATTTATTTATTTTTTAAATAAAATCTTAGAAAGCCATTTTACATTTAGTATTGTTCTCCTTCATTAATTATATCAAGTGCCCACAAGTATAGTATTGTTTTCTTGCATGACACTGACAGCAGCATTTATACATTTTGGAATATATCTGAAGTGTAGAGCTTGCTGTATTATCAATAGGTCGATATCTGGCTGATTACAGGCACCAGGGCAGTGGTAGAAAAAGCTGCACTTGACATTTAAAGTCTTTTGTGGTTGAAAAACAAGATCACAGTTCCGCTGTCATTTTTAAACCATGTTCCTTATTAAATACTCAGATGTAATTATCAGAGACTTTCTTTAACAAAGAATGACATAATAAGAATAATAAGCTTCTGTATGGTTAAGGAAATATGCTCCCCAACCGTGTCAGAAAGTAAAGGCATATCACAAATAGGACGTTTCAGAAATCTGTATTCGTGGTTCAATCTTGCAGTATGGAAGAACCCCACTACACTTGGCAGCTAACAACGGAGGCCTTGAAGTTGTCCGCTATCTTTGTCTTGCTGGGGCCAACGTAGATGCCGTAACTTCAGTAAGTACCACATATGTCAACTGCT